>CAJNDV010037223.1:2215-15889 GCA_905221635.1 Symbiodinium sp. CCMP2456 | reverse complement strand
GGCTTGGGGTTTAGGGTCTGGGGTTTGGGGTTTAGGGTTTAGGGTTTCGGGTTTAGGGTTTGGGGTTGTATACCTAGTCACCCCATGTCATCGCTATCCTTTCGGCAAGAAATGCCTTTCAATACGGAATAAAGGCTTGGGCTGGTTTCCTTCCCGGCCAGCCCCGCCCCTCAACCAACAAGGCGAATTCGGATGTGGGGGCCTTAAGAATCAGGATAGGGTTTCATTAAAGGGACTGAAGGGATCTTTAACGGGTCCTATAAGGGATCTATGATAGGGTTCTATATTAGGGGCCTTAATGGCTAGAATAGGGTTTTGGGCTCCTTTAGAGTATTATTATCGTAAGGCTTTAGGGTTTAGGGTTTAAGGAACCCGAACAGTAATATTGTTAATTACTTAGGCCCCTATATTAGAACCCTGACCAGCAATCCCAAGCCCCTGATTAAGCCAAAAGCCAAGAACTTTGTAACATATCCTTACACCCCAATTAATCTTCGATTCTAGTGCGCCCTAAACATTCAGAACTCTAAAATCCTATACCAAACGTCACAACCCTCAACCAATTCCTGAGCTGGGGGTGGTCCTTGCTTTAAGAGGGCCGTGATCGTTTTGGGGATGACAAACTGATCCCAGGTTTCTTCGCATTTAGTACCCGGACCTTCCTACAGCCTTTCATTGGTGAATTTGCCTGAAACTTTTGGAGGGCCCCTGATATGATTTAAGGTACATTCCTTCTGACCCTGAACCCTGAACCTTCTCAACCCTAAACCCTGAACCCTACCCCTAAACCCTAAATCCTAAACCCTAAACCTTATAAACCCTAAACCTTATAAACCCTAAACCCTGAACCCAAAACCCCACCCCGAAAGGGGTGTGGGAGTCTCTCGGTAAGTGGTCCTCTGAAAACTGGTCTAAACCCTAAACCCTAAACCCTGAACCCTAAACCCTTAACCCGGTAGTTGTGACCTTGAAAACTGGGCAGGCCGGCCCCAATCCGTCATGTGCCCTTTGGACGGAAACCTGACGTTCAGGGTTTAGGGTCTCAGGTCTAGAGTTTAGGGTCTAGGTTTTAAGGTTTAGGGCTTAGGGTTTGGGGTTTACGGGTCTAGGGTTCACGGTCTCAGGTTTAGGGCCTAGGGTTTAGGGGTTTAAGGTTTAGGGTCTAGGGTTTAGGGCTTAAAATCAGGGTTTGGGGTTTAGGGTTTGGGGTTTAGGGTTTAGGATCTAGTGTTTAGGGTTAAGGGTTCACGGTCTCAAGTTTAGGGTTTAGGTTTAAGGGTTTAAAATTTAGGGTCTAGGGTTTAGGGCTTAAAGTCAGGGTTTAGGGTTTAGGGTTTGGGGTTTAGGGTGTAGGATCTGGGGTTGGTTAAGGATCTAGGGTCTAGGGTTTAGGGTCTAGGGCCTAGGGTTTAGAGTTTGTGGTTTGGGGTTTGGGGTCTAGGGTTTGGGGTTTAGGGTCTAGGGTTTAGGGTTCGGGGTTTAGGGTTTGGAGTTTAGGGTCTAGGGTTGAGTTCTACGGTTTAGGCTTTGGGGTATAGGGTCTAGGGTTTAGGGTCTAGGGTCTAGGGTTTAGCGTCTGGGGTCTAGGGTTTTGGGTTGATGCTGAAGGATTTCTGCAGTTTACCTAGATAGTCTCCATTGTGGTTCCCTTTTTGGGGGTTACATTACAGGTTTCAAAAGATATAAGATATAATAAGTGAAACCAAAAATAGGAACTACAGTAAACCCTAAACCCTAAACCTTAGACCCTAAACCCTAAACCCTAGACTATAGGACTAGGTGGGATTGGACGTTTAGGGTTGTTTTGGGGCTGAAGTTCTTGGGCTTCCGAGTTCGGCTCCGGGCCTGCTTACTTAAAGGACCATATGGGACTTAGTAAGAAGGCTTATAATTATAAGGTACCTGTACTTATTAGATTTACTTCTAACCCCCCCTAAACCCTAAACCCTAAACCCTAAATATAACTAGGGTAAGTATACTTACATAACCCCAATTAAGGGACTTATAACCTTACCTACTAAGTCCCATGATCCTCCAAGTAGAGTGGAGGTCCGCCTTACGCGAGAAGTGCTGAGTCAGAAGACATAGTCCCTGGCGGCTCTAGCATATAGGCACGGCTGCAGAAGAAAAATAATCAGGGTACTTGGAGGATCATGGGAATTTATGAATACGGCTAGAATAAAGGCCTTAATAGTTCGAATAGGGTTTGGGGGTCCTTCATAGTATAACTCTAACATGTACAAGGAACCCCCCCAAGTAGTACAGGTAATTAAGAAGGCCCCTATATTACCTTAAATGGTTTATCAACCCTCTACAAAATGCCCCGAAAAGGTCGAAGGAGACCTACGCAGCAAGGAAGCCGGCACCGCCACAACTACCTGGTGCTTAGTAGGGAATGGGGGAATGGGCTATAGGGACTACTATAAGGGACCTTAAGGGACTAGGGTTTAGGGTTCCAGGGACTACTATAAGGGATCTTAAGGGTTTAGGGATTAGGGTTTAGGGTTTAGGGACTACTTTAAGGGACCTTAAGGGACTATCATAGGGATCCATTCCCCCATTCCCTAAACCCTAAACCCTAGACCCTAACCCCTAAACCCTAACCCCTAACCCCTAAACTCATAGGGAACCATTCCCCCATTCCCTACTAAGCACTAGACAGACAAGTACAGGATCAGCTTTGGGAGGCAAATTTCTGGCCCAAAGCCCTACCACCCCGAGCCACACCAATAACCGAAAACCCGAAAGCCCAAAACCCAGAACCCTCAACCCAGAGCCCTAATCCCAGAACCCAAAACCCCAAACCCAAAACCCTCAACCCAGAACCCTGGCTTCCCAACACCGTAAACACAAAACCCTAAACCATAAACTTTAAGGGACAATAGGACAATAGGAGGGACCCCTAGAAGGTACCCCTGATCCGAATATCCTATATAGCCCTTATATACCCCTTATATAGTCTCATAAAGCCCCTATATAACCCCAAGGGTCCCTTTAAGGGTCCCTCCTTTAGTCCCTTGAAAACTCAGTTCAGAACCTTAAACCTCTAAGTCCCAGCTTGAACCAGGAACCCTAAACCCTAAACCCAAAAACATAAACCATGAGCCAACAACACAAACCCAGAACCCGGAGGGTTTAGGGTTTAGTTTAGGGGTTCAGGGTTTAGGGCTTAGGGTTCAGCCCCTCTTTCTTTGAACAAGAACCCTTACTGGCATCAAGATTTGCCCCTCTTACAACAGGAGGTCCTACTTGGAGGATCATGGGACTTAGTAGGTATAGGGTTATAAGTTATAAGTATGTTAAGTGGGGTTATAAACAATTATAAGTATGGTTACCTGAGTTATAACCGTAATTACTAAGTCCCATGATCCTCTAAGTTGGGAATAAGGTTTAGGCTTCAGGGCCTTTAGGGATACAGTTGGCAACCTTTTCGCAGGGAATTGATCTCTGAAGGACTCTGTGCTGGCAGTCGGCAAAAACAGTTGGACAACAATCTCGGTTTCAACCACGAACTGGCGAACTCTGTTACAGTGCAACCAGTACATTCCCCTCAAGCTCTCACGCTCGAGCGGCTGCATTGTGACATAGTGTGCAAGCGTTCAGACAATCACGAACGAGTGTTAGATTGTTAGACTTTGTACCTAGGTTTGCCGATGTGCCAAATGCGGGCAAGCTTTTGCAGCGGCCTGTCCCCTTACATTCCCAACCCTCAGTATTCCGGGTTTCAAACCCGCGGGTTGTCAGGATTGCGCCACCTGACGAAGCTAGAGTTCGCAGCATGACTTATGGCTCAACTTTGCCAGAGCTGCGAAATCCAGTTCTCCCCAACTTTGCAGAAGCTGCTATGTAAGCCTTTTGAATCTACATGGAGGGTGGAAGGTGGTTTGTGTACTCCAGTGTCATGTCATGGTTTGTGTGTTATTTTTGGGGGTGTGTACTCATGGCATGTGCGATGTTTTACTCTCTGCAAGTGTTGTGAAAGCTGCCTCGTTGTGATCATGTCAGCATAAGGGAGCGACCAACCAAACTCCGATCAACTGAGGTCTATTTGTGTGACAGAGTGTGTATGGCGGTGTGAGTGTGCACATGCGGTTTTTTATCTTGAGATGGGGTGAGTCGCGGCCTGAATTCGGAGTTTCGCGAAGGGATTGGTGGGTGCGGCCAGCAGCACAATCATCAGCCACGATATTGCGCGGTCAGCGTCATGTTCTAGGATCTCGGGCGTGTCACGGTGTCACGTCACCGTGAGCTATCGGTAGCCTGGGGGCTCGTGGATGGGGGAGGGGGCAGAAGTCTCCCGGTTGAGGCTGCATGACACGCGTAAAACAAAGAGACACTCCTGCACTTTAAACTCCGATGATGTTGACCTCGGACTGCAAAGCAACCAACACGTCGACTTGTCTGACAATTAAAGGGGTCAAAACACACGGACATATTGACGGCCTCAAAACCCGTACGTCTGCGAATGCCAATGCTACATCGCACGTTCTCATCATATAATGAGTACGTTACTGCACAAAATTCCGCGTACAAAGTGTGGCATACGATACCTCCCCCATATTTCTTAGGCTAGACAAAGTTCTTGCGGCTTCATGAACTTTTATACAACTAGGGCAATAGCTCATCCATATCGGACAAGGGAAAGTGTACCAAGAATCTGCATCCCAGGTTCCATGACCGCAACACCGTAACAATGCTGAAGCCGAAAATGCTGCAGTTGCTAAACTGCTAAACCCTCTCAGCCGAACAGTCTAACCCTCGAACAGAACCCTAAACCCCAAACCCCACACCCGAAACCTTAAACCCCAAACTCGAAGACTTAAACCCTAAACCAAGAACCTTAAACCCTAACCGTTAAAACCCCAACCTTGAACCCGCAGCCTAGGACCCCAGGACCTCCCATCACTCAGATTTAAGATGCCAAGCAAAGTTTCTTTCGGCTTAATGCTCATGTTGGTTTAGGGTCCATGTTGGCGTGAGGTTTGCGGTTTATATAGTACACCCACTTGAGCGGGGGACCCTAAACCCCAAGACCCTGAAGCCTTAAACCCTGAACACTTCTAGGACCCCTAACTAAAGGTGCCCTTAAAGGGCAAGTTAAAGGGGACCCTAAGGCCTGAAACCGTAACTCCCACACCCTGCCACTCTAGATGCCAAAACCCTCTCCCCCGCCAGGAGGGGCCCCGGAACCCGAGGCAAGAACCCCTCAATGGGCCCCTTAGAAAAACACCTCCCTTAAGCAAACCCAGAGAGCCCAATACCCCTTAATTAAGGAATATACCTGAAACTATAGGGGCCGTAATATTATTCCTTAATTATAAGGAATATACCTTAAATTATAGGGGCCTTAATATTATGATTTAAGGATCTTCCTTAATCAAGGGGTATTGGGCTCTCTGGGAAGCCCTTTACAGGAATCCCCCGCAGGAAGCAAGCTCAAGGTTTACAGTTTTGGGCCCTTGAAGCCCACTTGGGGGATCATGGGACGTGGTAAGCAAGGTTATAAAGTTAGTGTTATAAGTACCTTACGTGGGAAGTATTTATTCCCAGAAAGCCCAAAAGCTTCATTAAGGAATATACCTTGCCCCATAGTATTAAGGTCCCTATAATTTATGGTATGTTCCTTAATTAAGGGGTATTTGGCTCTGGGTTATCCATAGCTACCCTATTAAGAACCCGAGAAAGGCACTCCCCCTGGAAGGAACCCTTAAAGGGCTCCTTGGAAGGAAACCCGAAGCCCTAAACCCTAAATCCTAAACCCTAAACCCTCAAGGGAACCCTAAACCTTCAACCCTAAGAAGGGCACCTTTGTAGGGAACCCGAAGCCCTTGATCCCAGGATGCGCCGGCAGAGCCGAATTTCGAGCCCAGGAAGCAACGGGTCTCGTGGGCATGGTGCTCCTCGGCCGGTGTAGTACAGGGTTCCTTTAACGGTTTAGGGTTTAGGGTTTAGGGTTTATTGTTTAGGGTCTAGGGTTTAGGGTTTTAGGTGCCTTAACAGTTAGGATCGGGTTCCGCTGACGGGTTCCTTTAAAGGGTTCTGTAAGGGTTACTATAAGGGTACAATACAGGGGCTTTACCAATGAGAATAATGTTTCGGCCCAAAATAGTATTGGTCACTGATAAGGCCCCTAAAGTACCCCTTGACAAGGGTTTATGGGGTTAAGGGTATAGGGGTTAGGGCTTCGGATTTAGGGTTTGAGGTGGCCCGTTGTATAGAAGCTGTGGTTTAAACTGTTAAAACATAGGCTTTCTCTGCGAGCTTACGAGCTTGGGTTTAGGTTTCAGGGGGATAAGGTTCAGGTGTAGGATCCGACGTTTGGGGTTATTTTGGGTGTAGTTCGCTTTTGGATAGGGTCATGTAGGGTTCTGTGAGGTCTCTAATGATGGGTAAGACCCTCTTCTGGCTGCAAACCAATGATGTTGGACGAAGCTCCCTGGTCTACTTGAGGTTCATGGACAATTATGGCTGAGATGATACCAGGGACTCCGAAAACCCTTCAGTCAGGAATGTGCTTTAGATCATATTAGGGTTCTTATTATAAGGTAACGTATATGCCTTAATTGTATATTCCTTAACTAAGGGGTTTCGGAGTCTCTGGGATAGGTTCCTTATTGGGCTGTGGAAGCCATCGTCAGTAGAGTTTCTTTCATCCCCTGATCCTCGAAGTGGCATTCTACACGCCGATATGCATATGGTCCGATATACGAGGGCGAACAATGCCTATTAGAGCAAGATTGCAACATTCTTGTCACGGATATCCAAGGTAGGTAGGAGTTTCGGAATACAATGAAGGGAGAAACTGCACAGCATTTGGATGTCAATACTCGCGAAACTGCAGCCGCCTGAAGCCTTTGAAAGCTTAGGCCGCGTGGGGGCCCTGGTGCTCCTGGTGCTGGTGGGTCTGACGGGCCCGGTGTGGGCGCATGGCTCGGAATCTACGTGCAGGTGCTGTGCCATGTTCGGGTAGCGCCTAGTCAATTAGGAAGCGAACATTTTTGAACTCTACTTCTGTTGCTGCAGTTCTGACCCAAGCCTTACTTGTGCAAAACTTCGCTTTTGTCACTGTGGGCATTGTTGTTACATTCAATTTCTTGTTTGTCGTTCTACTGCTCTGATGGTGATGGTGATGACAATCATAGTCGTTGTCGTCGTACACTGTCGTTGTTCTCAAGCAATGGATGGTCCTGCTCGCGCAAGCTGCAGGAGCAGAAGCACTTGCAGTTGCCATTGTACCTGCGGCTACAACAGCAGCATCCAACAACAACAGCAGCAGCAACAACAACAACAACAGCAACACCTGCTCACAATTAGCTGTAATCAGCAGCAGCAGCAGTGGCATCACAAAAGCCGTAGTTACAGTCCCTAAACCCTGAGCCCCTAATGAGGCCTTTTTCCTGGCCTCATGCACTTCGATGCGCCCCTGTCGCATTGGCCAGCTTCTGACCTACGTCGAGGTGCGCAGGGTTTAGGGTTTAGGGTTTAGGGTCCTGAGAGGATATAGCCACCAATTTCGGAACCCAGCCCGGTTACTTTGTAGAGAGCCAACCCTAAACCCTGAAGCCTACACCCTAAGCCCCCTCAAGGGATCAATGCTTGGATGCTGCAGGGGGTCTGGGTTTTTGGATCCAAGGGAAACAGTTCCTTAAATCTGGAGCGATCTGTACGGGTACTGCATACTTTTGACTTTGACTATACTGAACCCTAATCTGACTATAGAGGATTCTATAGGACTTTTAGGGTTTGAGGGAGGTATAGGGCTCAGGGGTTTCCTTCAAGGCGATTTGAGGTTCCTTTAAAGGGGATCTACAAGGGTGCTACAAGGCTTTCAGCGGTTGAGGGTTTAGGGCTTAGGATTGAGCGATTGCCTGAGGATCCAAAAACCTGACATTCTAAGGGTTCTACCCTCTAATGGGGTTAGAACCTCCTGTTTTGTAGGGTTTAGGGTCACAGGTAGGGGACTAGAGAAGCCTGAATAATTGCCAATGTGATTCCCTAGGCTCATATTATAGTTATACTATAAAGGGGCCCAAAACCCCATTTTAATCATTAAGCCGCTTACATTATCAGCATTTAATTTTGGGGTTTGGGGTAGCAGGGGTTCACATTTTCGGGGCCTGAGGAACGAGGGTATATGGGTCACTTAAACCCTCCACGGAGGCACTGTAGATCCCTGGCGAATAAAGGCTCTTTCGTAAACATAAGAATCCATGCTATAATCATGAAGGTTCTTTCGTAAATATAAGAACCCATACCATAATCATAAAGGTTCTCTCGTAAGTATAAGGATCCATACTATAATCATAAGGTTCTTACATAAATATAAGGATCCATACTAGAATCCCTATCAATGGGGATGGTTCTAAGTCCCTGTACCTTAAGCCTTAAGCCTTAAGCAGGGTGCATGCTTCAGGGTCCTTCGGTTGATGATATAAATCCTGCATTACCCATAGTAAGGAATATACCATATTTTCCATAGTTTAGGGTCCTTGAGGTAATGCAGGGTGTTTATCATCCCTGAGCCCTAAACCCTAAACCCCTAAACCCATATCATCAACCGTTAGATCGTTTTGGCATCTGAGGAAAAGCCCAGAAACTCTGTGGGAACCGGGAGGGCCTGGAGGGGGGGGGGACGGTCTATCTTTGGGGACATCTCAAAATTAGGGTTTAGGGGTTTACGGTTCGCAGATTCGGGGCCATTCGGGATCCGAGAGTAGGTATCCTGCTATTTTAAGGGTTTTGAGGACCCCTTTATCATCTGAGCTCCTATAAGTTATCGCCCCTAAACCTAAAGCCATAAAACCTTAAACCCTAAACCTAAGACCTACAACACTAAACCCTAAAGCCCTAAGGCCTAAAACTCCAAACCCTAAATCCTAAATCCTGAAATCCTAAACCCTAAACTCTAAAAAGAGGAGGTCGGTGAGCTTTCGGCTTGGGGGTTGCGCTTTCGGTGCCTTTGGGGCTGCAGGGTTTGAGCCTGGATTTAAAGTTTTTAGGATTTAGGGTTTAGGGTTTAGGGTTTAAAGTTATATTTTCAGGTCTAGGGTTTTAGGTTTTATGTAGGGTTTAGGGTTGTAGGGTTTCGGGCATTGGGTTTTTGGCCTTTTGGGTTTACCTATTTGGACATTGTAGTAACGCAATGGATGCTGTACGGCGCTTTATCCTGTTGCAGTATATTCCGTTGTATCACACGAAGTCAGAATCTATCGTATGATATTCTTTTGGTTTTTGTTGAACCCAAAAACATAATTTGGGGGCCTTAATAATTAGCATAAGGTTTTGGGGCCCATTGTGCTATAAGTACAATAAGGAACCCGCAGACTGTATTCTCATTGTTCAGGCCCCTTCATTACCGCACATCCTTTTCCTCCGCCTCAGCCCGAATCCCGAGCCCTAAAACCTAAGCCCAAAGCTCCAGGGTCCAAGCCATAAACACTATACACTCAGCCCTAAACCCCATCAAGTCGGGTTTGGGTGTAGGGTTAAGGGTTTAATAGACCCGTCACCCTAAACCCATGTAGTCTGAGTCTAACCGATAGTGGTATGAACTCTTAACGTTTCCCTTACAGGATCCCACAAAGAGCGTGAAACGCTGAACCCTAAACCCGAAACCCTGAACCCTGGAACCCTCAACTCTAAACCCTAAACCCTAAACCCTAAACCTTAACCCTTCAACCCCAAATGGGTAGCTTTCAAAAATGAACCCTCAACCCTCAACTCTAAACCCTAAGTCCTAAACCCTAAACCCTAAAAACTAAACCCTAAAACCTAAACCCTAAACCCTAAACCCTAAACCCTAATGGGTTGCTCGCCTTGGGAGGCATCTTGTGAGGAGGGTTCCGGCGCCCGTTCCCAGGCCCAAGCGGGGGTTCCAGGGTTGATAAGGGCTTAGGGTTCAGAGTTTTTAGGGTTCCAGGGTTTAGGACTTAGGGTTTAGAGTTGAAGGTTTAAGGTTTACGGGGTTCCTTCATGGGTTCTATGAACACTGATTCAATTGGGCGTAGGAGGTTTTTACCGAGTCTTGGCCGCTACAGGTACCCCGAGAGCCCAATACCCCGTAAGTAAGGAATATACCTCAAATCATAATGCTAAGGTTCCTATAATTTAAGGTATATTCCTTATAATTGAGGGGTATTGGGCTCTTTGGGTACTGTTGCTAGATGGAATCTTTAAGTTGGGAGAGCGAATTCTAAGGCAGACTACGCAGCTCTTGGGACGTGTTTTAACTGTTGTTCCTTTTTGGCTTAGGATTTCAGGGATTTGGCAAAAAAATGTATCCTTTGCTTTCCTTCTAGGCGGACCTATGCGCGCCCGAGAAGCACAGTACATTGTAAAACACATGGTGTCCCAAACCCCGGAAAGGATCCTCAAAGTAGATCTCCTTATTAGGGACCTTGTACTACTAAGGGACATTTTGTAGGAGCCCCATTAAGGGATCTACTTTTTGGATCCTTCTGGGGATCTGGTGTTGTGCGTTTCGTCTGGTGCTTTGCAACAACTCCATGCGAATGCGTTCCGTGGTTTTCGCAGCCGCGGGAGAGCGACAGCGCAAAAGAATTGAAAGAAAGGGACAAAAAGAAGAAGCCTACAGCAGGTAGAAACCCTAAACCCTAAAACCTAAACCCTAAACCCTAAACCCTAAACCCTAAACCCTAAAACCCTAAACTCTAAACCCCTACACCCTAAAACCCTAAACCCTAAAGCCCTTAATCCTAAACCCCTAAACCCTAAAACCCTAAACTCTAAACCCCTACATCTTGAACCCTAAACCCTAAACCCCTGAACCCCAAAACCCTCAACTCTAAACCTTAAACCCTGAACCAGACGCGTTTTTTTTGGAAGACCTGTTGGCTTTTTTCTTTTCGGACCAAAGTAAAGCTCTCTCGGAGTGATACGGGGGGCCAGTTCTCGTAATGAGGGTCCCTTTTAGGGTTCCTTTAAGGGGAAGCTTCTGTAGGGTTTAGGGTTTAGGGTTTAGGGTTTAGGTGTTTCTCTCTGTAAGGGTTTTCTATGGGTTCTGTAGGGTCTAATTTAGGGTCCCTTTTGGTTGTCCTTTTTATACGGGTGCCGTACTACATTGGGGACCTAAAAAGGGACCTTATTATAATTGTAAAAAGGAGCCCCAAAACCCCAACCCTAAACCCTAGACCTTAAACCATAGATAATTATTGAGGCCCCGACATTATAGACTAAACCCTAGACCCTAAACCCTAAACCATAGATATAATTATTGAGGCCCCTACATTATAGACAGCACATCTCAGAACGGCAGTCGCGGAACGCATAGGATCGGCCCGTTCTAAGCAGGCTTTACTCAAGAGTCATAGCTTCCCCAAGCTCTAAACCCGGAAGCTCTAAACCGTAAGCACTAAACCCTAAGCCGTGGTTTTTGCAGGAGAAGCTCAACTCCCTCCCTCTTCAACTTCGCCAAGATGCATAATGGGCCCCAAAACCCTATTCTAAGTGTTAATATGAGGCCCCTAGATTATGTGTTGGGGTTGCTGGTGCTTGCGCTGGCCCGCTCCGACCTGGCTACACCTGGATACACTAGTGGGGGTCTCCGAAAATAGGGGACCCTAATATAATACCTTAAATAGTTGGATCCTTATTACAAGGACCCCAAAATAAGGTACCCTAACTTTCGGAAACTCCCTAGTGGGTTCAGGTTTCAGCAGGGCTTGTCTATGGCCATACAAATGTTTTCTTCCCCGCGACGATAGCAGCAGTCCCCTTTACAGAGCAGGCAGGGCTGAAAGCGCCTTGAATCGTATAAGGCCATGAACCCTTAACCGTTTACCCGATTAGCAGGGTAGATGCTTGGTGAGAAAACAGGTCTTGTGGCTTTCTTCGTGCTTTAGAAGTGTCTTCAGTTTTGCATTCCTTTACTTTGCGGGCTCTTTGGAAGCAATCCATGAGGATTCCTTTCGCGGTTCCATGCGGGTTCCGTTCTGGGTTCCATGAGGGGGGGTTGACGGGGTTGGGGTTTGGGGGCGTAGGGTTTGGGGTGTTGGGTTTAGGGGCTTTGGGTTCAGGAGTTATATTGTCGCGGAAGGCTTGTGACCACAATCGCAGCCGCGCTTTGGATAATTCGTCGTGGTGATGGCCAGCAATCCTGACTAGTAACTCGTAGTAGAAGAAGTAGTAGTCATCGTCGCGGTAGTAGTAGCAGGATTGGCAGTGGCGGTGGCAGCAGCAGCAGCCGCCGCAGCCGCCATCGCAGTCTTCTAGCGGTCGGACCACAACAATATTAGACAACGACATGTTCCGACCTACAAGCATTCGTCCAATGCCACCCCCATAACCCTAAACCCCAAACCCTCTTCAAGCCCCACCTTTTTGGCAGGAACTGCTTCACGGCGAGACCTGCACCTTAGTCTGTCCCGTGGCCGCTAGAGCTTGCCTGATTCAGGATAAAAAGTGAAATTTGGTGTCCCTTCAGGATAGTAAGTGAGTCCCTTCGTTTCGCGGTCGTGGTTGTAAGGATGTCACTATTTGGGCTCGTTAGATTTTTGTTGTGGTCCCAATGTTCAGAAACTCATAGGGTTGAGGTCTTTCTGCTCGAGGCTTGGCGTTAATTGGGTGTTGAGGGAATTCGGCATTTCGGGCATGAAGGGGCTCTGTTTAGGGTTTAGGGTCATCGTGTCATCTGCAGTTCGTGGGCTCTGTGAACGGAGAGTTGGCATTGCTACGTCTTGTTCCGGTGCTGGGGTTTAAGCCCCAAGCGCCCTACACTCCCAAAATGAGTGTAATCTACTAGTGATACGATATTAGTAGAAGGGTTTCAACCTGCAGAGGTGCAGTTGCGAAACCCAGAAGCATAAGACTCCTCATGTCCAGCGTCCTCTTGAAGGAGCCGAGCATCCCGATGGCAGCCTTGCGTCTTGCATTGCAGCGTTTGTTCATAGGTCCTTGTGTAAACCCTGAACCCTAAACTCCTCAGCACCAGCACCAGCACCAGCCCCAGCGCCAGCAGCAGCAGCAGCAGCAGCACCACCACCACCACATTTCTACTACTTCTACTGCTTGTACTACTACTTCTAGTACTACTTCTTCTTCTACTACTACTACTACTACTACTGCTACTACTACTACTACTACTACTACTACTACTACTACTGCTACTGCTACTACTACTGCTACGGCTTCTACTGCTTGCACTGCGACAGTGCGGATCGACCCAACATAAGCCTCTATCATACAACATCACCACTTCACCCCCCCAAACAAACAACAAAAAAAAAAAAAAACTGTGATCATGCATTTGTACCATGATCTCCCACCCACACGCTGTAGGCGACAACCTCGCGAGAGTGCCAACAGTGGCAACCTTGCAGTGTTGCTCGGCTGGGTTTCGCGTTCAGGTTTTGGGATTGAGGGTTCAGCTTCAGGAATCTGGTCTAGTGTAGGTACAGGGTTCGGGTTTAGGGTTCAGGGTACACATGAAGAACTTGTAAGGTCGCAGGACCCTAAATCCTTTGCTCCACGCCTAAAGGCCCTCAAACTTACCTAAAGCAACTCTGAAGACGCAGCCGGCGCAAGCAACAGATCCCACACTTCCTTCAAGTCGGTGTCGCAGCACCTTCATCTTGAGCTTGGACGTCCTGCATTCCCAACCTCCAAAAATGGCATGCCAGAAACGGTTTAGGGTTCAGGGGTTCAGGGTGCAGGGTT
>CAJNDV010037222.1:0-13533 GCA_905221635.1 Symbiodinium sp. CCMP2456 | reverse complement strand
TGGTGTTGGTGTTGTTGTTGTTGTTGTTGTTGTTGTTGTTGTTGTTGTTGGTGTTGTTGTTGTTGTTGTTGTTGTTGTTGTTGTTGGTGGTGTTGTTGTTGGTGTTGTTGTTGGTGTTGTTGTTGTTGTTGTTTTTTTATTTGCGCTGTTTTTCGTTTGTGTGATTATCTTGCTTTTGTTTTAAGTTTCTATTAGTTTGTGTGTTTGTTTGCTTTTTGTTTTGTTTTCATTGGTGTTGAATTGTTCGTTTCCAACCCTAAACCCTTTTTAGTCATGTTTCTGTTCTCTATTATTTAGCTTGTTGCTTTTTTCTTCGGAGAATTTTTACTGTTTGTTATATTAATTCCAGGATTTTGTTATGTTTCTTTAGCTTTTCTGTTAATATTTGTTTATGTATATGTATATATATATATATATATACACGTATATACATATATATATGTGTGTATATATATATATACATATATATATATATATTCTGATTGTGTTGTGTGTTTCTGTTGTTTTGTTCTGATTCATTTGGTTCCCTTTTTTGTTTTAGGATTACATGGTTTGAGAACATGGTTTGATAATATGTTGCTATTTGTTGATTCATGGTGTTTCCTTTTTTTTGATCTTTTATTTTGTTTTGATATATGATTTTTCGATTTTGTGTTAGCTCTGTTGTTCCTTATATGATTTGATTTAACTAATTAACTATAACACATTATGTTTATTTATTATTGTTGCATATTGTCTTTTAATTTCAATTTGCTTGTATTTACTAAAGAGGATCTCTCCCGATAACTTTGCTTTTTTTCTTGAAAATTTGATCATTTCACTCAACCTCAGCTCGGACTCTCTTTTGTTGTCTCGTAGGCGGAATTTTGCTTTCAAACACATTTCTCAGAACTGACGTGGTCATCTAATGTTTTCCACAACCTTTTCGTTATGTACTATGGTGTGGTCTGTGAGTCTGTGATGTATTTGTCTTTCAAGAGTTAGGAGTTATGTTTTGGTGGTTTGTATATTAATAATGTATGCTTGTACTTTTGATTGTTGTTTCATAGCTCCAAAGACCACTCGATTACACGAATATGACCCGGAGCATAAGAAAATCATCTACCCCCCCTATCCAAAATACAATCTTCTTCTGCAGGGAACTTCCTGGACCCGTGAGAATTAGCATCTGACCCCTCGGTGGCCTGTTGGAGGCGCGTGAGCGCCCACAAGGCCTTGCAGCATCCGCCAGCAGCTCAAGTCAGATCTGTCCGTGGAGCTTGGGTAGATTGAGCCTTATCCTCTGCCGTCCACTGGATATTTATGGTGTAGATCTCAGTGGCTGGACTTCAGTTCTTCGAAGCATGAATTTACTTGCAAGCCTTTTTTCCTCCAAGTGCGCAGAAGACAGGATTTTGCCCACATGTTAGCACATCTGAATGATCTACAGCGCCTTTCGCAGTTGCGGCACGGCACTGTCCCCTTAAAAAGCCATGAGCGATGAGTGTATATGTGGATTCCGGGCCCTGACAATATCCTCGTGCAGGAAATGGTTCATGCGTGATCTTCTCAAGCGTTATTAACACCGAACTCTGAACCCAGAAGCCAAGCATTTAACCAGGCCTGTAACCTACTGTTGTCTGTGAATAGCACACAGATGTGAGGAGACCGAGGAGATCGTAATAACTGCACAAGTTAGATGATGATCAGATGCCAGACATGGGCTTGTTGACGAATCTGCGTACAGGATTGGGGTTGGGATTCCTTCAAGTGTCAAAAAACACAGCGGTACCTTACGCAACGCAAGTCTGTACTGCAGCAGAGAGAAAGGCTAATGCCTTTCTTCATGCTGTTCTGATCTTATCAGTGCAATCCCGCGACGTTGACAAGCTGACAAATCGATTGCAAGTTGATGGCACCTGGGCTCTACTGTGCCTACAGCCACAGAGGTATTTTCGAGATATGGCTTCGAGAGAGGAAGCATAGACTGCCTGGCCGGGCGGCCCAGAGACTGAAAGTGAGCGACACTGAAACCAGTTGTGAAGACATGCGGAGACGGTGATGAGAATAAATTCGAGAATGAAAATGATAATGATGACGGAGATGAAGATGGTGATGATGATGCCGATAATGTTGGATTCTGATTAGCCCTCCGCTCAAGGTCAGACAGCAAACAAGTTTCATGGGCTCACGATTAGGAGGGTGAGGTTCCGCGGCGCGCCCCACGAGTAGATTGCAGGGGTGGTAATTACGTAATTTATCACTCTTATAGCAATAATGTCAATAGAAAACAGCAGCCGTCGCAACACTCGTAAGAATAGTAATAGTGAGTAGTGGCAATGACAGCAACAGTAGCGACAGTAGTAATAGTAGCAATGCTTACGTGGACTTCCAGCATGAGCCAGCTACAGGAAAAGCCCGTAAGCGTGAGTACTCCTAAACCCTACGTCCTCAATCTGTAGGATTTTCCGGAGGGTCCTGTCTAAGGGAGGCAGACTTTCTTTCGTTTCGGGCTTAATGGTGGGGGGGGGTCCAACGGACTTGCTCATGAGACAGTTTTCAGACCGAGATGTTAATCAATAAACAACATTAAGGAGGAGAAGAAGGAGGAGAAGGTGATGGTGATGGTGGTGGTGATGATGGGGATGAAGGTGCTGGTGATCGTTGTGAAGATGAGGATGAGGATGATTATGATGATGTGGTTGATGGTGAAGGTGATGGTGATGGTGATGGTGATGATGATGAAGATGATGATGATGATGATGATGATGATGATGCTGTTGATTTATGTGCTGATGATGTCGCCGCTGACGTATTGTTGATGAGACGCTTCCCGGCAGCAACATTGATGTCGTTGCTGACGATGAGGCGGACGTGAAGGAGAATCAGGAAGAGCAGGGGAAGAGCTAATTTTGCCGTCCTTTACTGGTGCTGAAGACGGATGAGGATGATTATGGTGCCGCTGCAGATGATGGCAGTGATGTTGGTGATGATGATGATCATGGTGATGGTGATGACGAGGATGCCGATGGCGATGATGGTGGTGGTGATGATGATGTTGACGATGATGATGGTGATGATCATGATGGTGGCGGTGGTGAGGATGACGATGACAACAAAGATGATGATGGTGATGATGATGGTGGTGCTGGTCTTGTAGATACGACTGCAAATCCGGACGGGGGCGGTAGTACTGCTGCTGCTGCTGCTGCTGCTGCTGCTGTCGCTGGTGCTGTTGCTGTTGCTGTCGTCGTGGTGGTGGCGGTGGCGGTGGCGGTGGCAGTGGGGGTGGGGGTGGGGGCGGCGGCGGCGGCTGGTTGTGGTTGTGGTTGTTGTTGTTGCTGCTGCTGCTGCTGCTGCCTTTTCTCCGTTGTACTCCCGAACTAAACCTACGCCCAAAGCCCCGGTTTGGCCAGTCCTGGCCATTAGACTTGAGGGCTTCGATTGAAAGCCCGGGCAACCAAGCATCAGTTCAAAGCAGCTACTTGGAGGATCATGGGACTTAGCAACTAGGGTTATAAACAAGGTAGCTATAATTATAACCCCAATTAGGGTACTTATACCCGTACTTAATAAGTCCCATGATCCTCAAAAGCCCTAAAAAAAACCGAAACCCTAAACCCTAAACCCTTACTTACTAAGCCCCATGATCCTCCAAGTACAGGAACCTCTCGGCCCTGATGACTTTTACTTGCCTCCGCTGCTCGGTCGAGAGGACACGCCTGCACGGTTTAGGGGTTTAGGGTTTCAGGGTTTTTTTAGGGTTTAGGGGTTTGGGGCTTCAGGGGTTTAAGGGTTTAGTGTTTAGGGGATTTTAGGGTTTAGGGGTTAGGGGTTTAGGGGTTTGGGGGTTTAGTGTTTACAGTGCTGTTAGCCCTTTCCTCGCCATCCTGCTCGAGTCAGCAACTGGTCTCTTTGCAGCTCCTTCACTTGGAGGATCATGGGACTTAGTAACTAAAGTTCTTAGGGTTTTTAGGGCTCATAGGGTTTATAGAGTTTTGGGGGCTTGCTTGGAGGATCATGGGACTTAGTAACTAGGGTTATGAATAAGGTAATTATAATGGTAACCCCAATTAGGGTACTTATCACCGTACTTACTAAGTCCCATGACCCTCCAAGCAACAGGAATCCACTGCGAGTAGTGAGCGCGCTTTCAACGATTCAAGCTTGGAACCATCTTTGGCTTGGGCTAAACCCTAAACCCTAAAACCCTAAAGCCCTAGAGCCCTAAACCCTAAAACACTAAACCGTCTGGTTTCGTATATCTCATGAACACCGTGTCATGGTGTGAGTCCGATCTCGCACAACGGCTCAGCTTACCCATAGGCCCCATAGTAGTTCCTTTTAGGGGGCTCATATCTAGAATCCTATACTAGGATCCGGAGTAGGCCCGTATTTCCTTTTTTAGGGTTGGGGCTCCCTGATAATCCCCTTAGAACCAAAAAGGGCACCCTTTTCATTCCNNAGTAGTAGTAGCAGTAGTAGTAATACCTGAGTAGGATTTGCTGGTATTCAACAACGTGTAGTTCCATCCTGCCGGGAAGCCCCTGGACATCCTGCCTCCTTCGTCTTTGCGCTCCATCTTCGAGTTCAGAGCGTGGTAATGCTGATTGCAGGCAGTTGATGAAGAGGTTGGCATGGTATTGGTTGTGGACTTCAATCAGTTGGGGATGGGTGAAGAAGTTCTGAACGACTCGTTGTGAGGTGACAGATTTGGTCGTCATCCATTGGATGTGAGCAGGGATGCTGAATTCCGTATCACGTCGGGAAAGTGCTTTCCCGCATCGGCCCACTGCAGCACCAACTTCCTGCAAAGGTCGAAGGCAGACCTTTTTTCGTGGCAAGCAGGGCCTGTGCAAACTGCACACGCTTGCCGCTGCAAAGCAGCTGTGCTATTACAAGCCAGCCAGAAGGCAAAGACGCTAGCCCTTGACATCGGTTTCACTGCGTTGCCGAAGTCGCCAGTCGGCTTTTCTCCGCTAATGGCTCAATGATTCCGCTCTGAGCATGAGGAACAAATGCCGAAGAATACTTCTGTGCTTGGGCTCGAGTTGGCACTCATCGCGCATACGTGCAACCTGCGGCTTCATGGCCCTTCGGTACGAGGATTTGTCTACAGGCTTTTAGGACGTGATGTTCTGAGTTCAACCGCTAAAACGGCATTCAGCTTGGCGATGTGCATGCAAAATTCGATGCGAAGGCTTGAGCTGAGATCTCAAGCAGAAAGCTCTACCAACAGCAGATTGAGTTTGCACGTTCTGCTGATAGGAGAATGATGCGTACGAGATTTTGAGAGCGTACCATGACCTCGTTACCGTTTGCGCATGGTCTGGTCTTCGAGGTCTCATCTGAACTGCATTGCTAATTCGGGGATGTGCACAGGCTGATAGGTCAGCCAGATATCGAGATACAGGAGCTGCGGCCCGGCAGCTGATGGGATCAGGGAGGCACATGCAGCGTAACTAAGCAGGAAAAGGGTGTCTCAAAGATGCATTTTCAATCTTGCCGGGAGACCCCACTAGTTCTAGTCAACCCTCTTGTTTCCTTACCCGTCTGAAAGAATGTGCCTGTCTGAAAGAATCATGCCCGGTTTCTTAACAGGAATTTAGGCCAGGTATGTATGGGCCGAGCAGGCCTTACGGACATGACGAAACGGGCACCGGATACTGCGAGGAATGAGGTTCCAGGCAGCCGCAACACGGCTGCAGCTCCTGAGCTTCCATGTCAGCAACAGCGATGCAACTCAGGGGCAAAAGTCCGCAGACTTGGTGCAGACGTGGCTGCCAGATGCTAAGATGGCAGAGAAAGCTAGTATATATGTTAGGGGCGGTCTGACTACGAAATGGCCGCTCATACGTGTCACTCAGAAAGAGACTCCGCGAGCCACTGCGACATTTGTCAAGCACGAGGTTTGCAAGTCGGTGCTGAGTGTTTCAGTTTGTCTTGGTGTAAGGAGGCCAGCATCTGTAGACATACAGTCAAACAAGGCCAAGGAGACGACGTAAAGAAGCCGAAGCAGCTTGGCTCACAATATAGGTCAGCTGCAAGTAGTTACCATGGATTGGGGCATGGCTCACATGACCATGGAGCAGCAGAGAACCAAGTGCAGGTGTAAACACCTTGCAAACAGACATATTGGGATGAATGGCAGATTGTGTATGGAGAGTGTGAAGACGATAGTGCGGATCCTGTTCGTAGCACATCAGCAAGCACACAGCCCACCATGGCTTCTGCTTGTAGAGGTAGTTGCCTTCAATACTTGTCTTCTGCTAGCAATCCAGTCTTCGAAATGCCGGAGGGCTCTCATCGCCATGACGCACTTTGCTCGCAAAATGTGGGCAACAGCCTGGGATCTCGCAGCTTGGTGAGATCCGGAAGCACGCCCGTAAGCCTGGCATAAACGAAGCCTTGTGTGCATTCGGACCCTGTGCGGTGGCAAGGACCGTGCGTCCGACAGACTCCGCTGTACAAACGCCATGAGAGCGGAAATGCGATGAAGGCACGAGTGTGCGTGTGTGTGTGTCTCTGTCTCTGTCTCTCTCTCGCTCTCTGTCTCTCTGTCTGTCTCTCTCTCTCTCTCTCTGTTTCTTTGTCTCTCTGCCTCTTGTCTGTCCTGTATGTCCTATGTCTTGTCTGTCCTGTCTGTTCTTTCTGTCTCTGTGTCTGTGTCTGCGTGTGTGTGTGTGTGTGTGTGCGTGTGTGTGCAAACTGTGTTCCTAAGGGTAACTCTAAGACTTATGGAGCTTGAATTGGTTGCCAGTCTTTGTGCTTGGAGAGGCGCAGGGGAGAGTTTCTAGTTTGAAGTATGACATTGCAGCCTTCGTGTCCAAGTTTCAGACTTTCTGAGTTGTTTGCATCAGCAGTAACTACAAATTCTGTGTACTCTTGAGCACCTTGATTGTTCGAATGTACAATCATAGATTGGAAGCTCGAATGAAGACACCTAAAGAGAGCTTGCGCTGAATGCGCATCTTTGTATCCGTTTGCGTGTGTGTGTGTGTGTGTGTGTGTGTTTGTGTGTGTGTGTGTGTGTCTGTGCGTGTGTGTGTGTGTGTGTGTTTGTGTGTGTGTGTGTATTTGTGTGTTTGTGTGTCTGTATGTTTGTGTGTTTGTGTGTTTGCGTGTTTGTGTGTGTGTGTGTGCATGCGCGTGCGTGCGTGTGTGTGTGTGTGTGCGCGTGTTGCAGCAGTTTCCACCGTAAGGCTATTGCATAAGCTAGCAAAGTCACTTCTTTGGCTGCATGCATGAAAGCATTTGCACCCGCTCCGAAAGATTGCGCTCTGGATCCCTCTGCCGCCACCCCTCAGACATAAGTCTTGGAGCTTAACCGCTGCATCATTTACAGTACGCCCCGGTGACAAGGCGCTTTTGGGCATGCCTCATCTTTCGTGGGAGCCGGACTGCAAGCGGGCCGAGGCCTGGGGACAGGGAACAGTTGTTTTGTTTGCAAGGGCGGTTTGTGTACGCAGACATGAGGAGTTATTCAAGTGCAAGTGGCAGTCAGTATCATGCCATTAACACAGGCATGTAGTCACACCGACTCAACCCCAAAGCGTATGCCTCGGCATTTGGATGACGAGTGCCCACGAAGGGTAGGCTGTGGGTAGTCCGACCTTGCGGTATGACCAGACCGATTCAACGACATCACTTGCTTTATGCTGTTTCTAGCTGGGTTCGCTGCAATCTAGGCATGTGTGCGTGTGTGTGTGTAGATATGTAAGTGGAGAACAGGTTGAAAAGATGCTGTCCGACGGAGCCACCATCAACCCCTGCAGTTTGTTGAAGCTGTCAGCTTAGGACAAGTGGCTTAATTGTGTTACCGACATCACATCACGAAAACATCTTCCAGTAACACCGCATCAGGTGAACACTGTCACGATTGGACACTGGCTCTTGTTCTGAATGCAGTTCCATCACTATCAATGGCCCTGGCCACAACGCTTGTTCCGCAGTGCAAGCTTGTCACGAGTCGAAGGCGCAGAAGCCAGTTGGCGATCGGCGAAGAAGGAGTGAAGGGCGTGATTCAAACATTTTTCCTTGTGCTCATCTTGGGATTCTGCGGGCATTGTGGGTTTCTTTGACTCGGCAACTGTGTATTGCTTTTGGACTGCATCCTTCGGGGCGAGGCGAAAGCAGAGCAAGCCAGCGCCGACAAAAAGCGCGGCAGCATGTGGAGAATCAGATCGTACGAGCATCATCGTATGTTTTGGTGACCTTTACCATCGGATCCAGCATAGAAGTGACATGCTACGCAGTTCAGTGTTCGGTTATTCTTGTCAGGAGCATCAGCTTTGCCGGGAATCGTAGGCGAAACGCCTCAGCATCGGTGTCAGCCCCCAACTGAAACCCACTTCCTCGCCAATCTGAGACCCAGGAGTTTACGATTTCTGCAAATCTGGCGATAGACTTTGCTCAAGCCCTCTTAAGCATTAAAGCCGAGCGATTTTCACAAACCCGAAGTTACTGCCAGGCTGGCTCCCCGACAACAGGAAGACAGGTCGTTTGGAATCCAAATTTTGGGTGCATTCTGGGGTTTCCACGTTGTAGGGTTGCTTCGGGTCAAGTTTCAGAGCAGGTCTTGTCTAGTTGTGTCCCGGGACAGCTAAGACAGATAATTCCCCAAACAGTGTGGTACTCTCTGTGGGGTATAAACGTTCAGCGTACAGAGAATTTGTTACTGTTCCCCCACGGCGTGCGCGGGAAAAGGCGCTCCCGCTGTGGTGCGGCGTATATTTTGCGATCGCGATTTTTGCCTGCAAAGCATCGTGGTGGACGGCTTTCCGGGAGACAGGATTCCCCGCAAATTATACTCTGGCCTGAAAGGACCTTTGCTGTACCGCATTTTGGCCCGTATGCTGAATCCGCATAGGGGCAGGCTTGTGGTAGGCTCTTGAATCCTGCTAGTACCTGCGGGACAGCAGTTTAGGGGTGTCTTGGTCTCAAGGTCGGGTCTTCTCGTGGTAGGTCGTCGTGGGCATCATGGTGGTCACGGTCGTCGTGCTGCTCGTCCCTGTTTGGGGATCTGCACCGGCATAATTTACAGAAGCAGGCCGCCAATTGCAGCAGTACAATGGGTATGGATGGGGAGTAGCACACGTCGTTATAAGAATGTTTGTTGTGCCCGTGCATGTGCGAAGCGCGGCAGCAAGAGACTCAAGAGACATGGCCCGGTTGTGTATCCTCGAGCAACGTTCTGGACCTGTCTTGCCGAAAGCGCCCGTTGCAAAGTCTGCTGCAAGTGGAATCGAGCAGGCAATGCAGCCAGGTGTGCATTGCAGGATCCGGTGTCTCTCACGCTTGCCAAAAGCGTTAGACTTGCAGACGTGGCTGCTCAACTCAGCATTTAGTTGGGTGGGAGTTTGGTCGATACTGGATCTTGAAATGGCGCAGGGACGACGGGAACAGGACGATGAGTGCAAACGGCAGGTTGTGATATAGCGTCATACATAGCGTAACGCGGTGTGCAGCTCGTTCAACGTTCTTAGCTTTGTGTTGGATGCGGTTTGTGATCCGTTGTGTACAGCTGCTCCGAATCTTGATAGTCCGAAACTGCCCGGGTCTGCTCGGAAAATACTACGGTATTGCCACAGCGCGTCCGAGTTCTAAAAAAAGAAATACGGCAACAGAAGAAAACGTCCGCGCCGACTAGTGGGTCACACCATGCCCTGGGCCAAACACTGACCCAGCGCCAACAGTGCCCGACGACATTGCATAACCAATCGAAAGAGCGCCTGTAACAAGAAAGCAATAACACCGCAGTTTGCGTTCATGATCATGGTTGCTTTCCGGCGAAATTTGCATAATCGAAATACACAAAATATACATACTCGTGAGAATCGTGATATGCGTAGATAGCTAGCCAGCTAGCTAGGCAGATAGATACATACATAGAAGGGTGGATAGAAATTTAGCCACACATATGAAACTCCTCCATAGCGCATGTTTATCTGCATTTATTTGCTTCTACGTACTTTCTGTCTTACCTAATCTGAGAATTATGAGCACAGTGCTGTTCATATACATATGCTGCCCCATCTAAGACCCGGAGAATTGGCATCCCTTCAGCATCTGAGCATCAATCATGCTGCCCTGCACAAGAATAGCGTACCTGCACGGAAGCATCTTGATAGCAGGTGCAGCACGTCGTATCTGCTGGTGTCTCTCGAAACAGGAGTGTAGTGGTTTCATTGTATTCTCTCTATCCAAGCCTCCAAGATCATATTGCCAAGACAGACTAACATGCCTTCGTTTGTCACGACTGCTTCGCCGCCTCGTTGCAGCTTGAAGCTCAGACCTAAGTGTTGCAATACTGTCGCTCCCCACGCTGCTACTGAATAGAGGGTTTCGAAAGTTCGCGAGGAACAAGGGAAATGCGTCAGGCTGGGTGCGCCCGTTCCGCAAATGAAAGAAAAACAAAAGCAAGTGTAGTCGTGTGTTTACTTATGTTACCATGCTTTCAACATTGCCGAACATCCTCGCAATGCACCGACGGCTATAGAAGACTATTCTCACAATGGAGTTCCTTCAAGTGTCGTTGTCTTTCCGCTTGTGACATATCAAGTCGTCATTACTCGGGGAGTCAAGGAGCCGCCGTACCCGAAGACGTCATTCCATATACATCCATTGGCTCTCCGGGCGTATCGTGGACAGGATTGAGAATTAGCAATGAATTAGTTTTACTGTAGTCATCCCACTCCGAAGAGGGTTTGCCCCCAATCCTGGTAGTGCGACTGAGTTTGCCTGACGAGGACTGGTCAAGACGCTTAGAGTCTCGTTCGAACTATGAGACGGTTTTTGTAATGGTGCAAAAAAACACAGATTGAGATTCTCGGCTGGAAGATGATAGTTGCCGTCCAGAACAAAGTAAAAGACCTCATAGGCAAGCCACTTTACAAGAGAAATGGATCTTCTTCATAAACTTGTCCGGCTAGCGTCCGGCGGAGATCGGGCAGCTCGCTCCCATCCTGAGTCATCCTTAGCAGAATTTTTTGAGAGGCAACTATCTAGACCATCAAGTTTCTAGCTTGCTGCGTGATTCAATGTTAAACGACAATTCAAAAACGCCATCGTTCTTGAGATAAGGGATTCGCAGCATTGTTTGAACAACCCAATTCTCAACGAGGTGGCCTGGGGGTCTGTAGTTAGATCGGTCCAAAGTACTCAGGTGCTCAGCTTGCCTCGAAGCGCTCCTGCTTTCGTCGTCGTACGGGCGAAAAGGGGCGGCAAAGGAAGAGAAAAGAGAGAGGCGGAGGGAGCGATCCTCCCTAGTCTTTGACCATGTCTTTGAAACTTTCGAGTGCGCTTGTTTTGCTGCACGGGGGATGCCATGGACATGCAAATTTGAAGCTTGGGACAATCGCTCCTTCCTGTTTACTGAGGTATCTAGCCTCAGTTAATTAGTTGTCTTGTTGGAGAGTGAAAACGGGGAGCGAACCTCAAACGAGGTACCCACTACTGCCCTTTCTTGCCTAGTGACCTTTCGGCCGTAGTGGGGGGACATTGTCCGACATACTTTTCACAGCGAGCAAAGGGGTCAGCAATGACCTGAAGGTCTTGGGTGACAAAGAACTCGGCTGCACGCAAGCAAGCATGGGAGCGATCTTCAATCCGGCCTGAATTCTGCTATTCCCCGACGCGCACGCGCCGATATTTGCGGAAGAAGATTAAAGAGACTGTGGAAATGTGAGAAGAGAGGGAAATGCAGGAAGGACAGCACACAAGGAACGCATGCAAACAAAAGCTTGTACGGAGCACAAAGTGAAACAGTTTTCTACATGGCGTGGCAGACATGAGGGACGAGAATCCGACAGATGTGTTCAAACAGTTCGTTGGCACATTAGCTGCACCTGCTTGAGCTCACCGTTGTACCCATTGCTTGCATCGCCGTTTTCAGCACGCAGTTTCCAGCAGGAATCGGTTTTGTTCGTCTCTCTTACAGTCCGTGTGTGGTTAAATATAAAAGTGGATGATTTCGCTAAGACTACGGAACTACTAACTGCTAGCAACCGGACAAACCATAGATGCACCCCAAGTCTGAGGAATGCCTAAAAGAGGGTTCCATAGTTCGAGGGGTCCAGAGGCAACACGACGAAGTACGGAAGTAACCACCTTCCTGTGATGCGAAGGTGGGACAAAATCACATCTGCGGATGCTGGGAAGCCGCCAGCCACAAAGAAAAAGGAGGCTTGCAAGATACTCATGCTTGCGAAGGTTGAAATTGAAAGCAGGTAGAGGACTGGTGAGCTTGAGGTGTTCAGAACAACTCATATATTCGTTGCAACAGACCCCGTAGCAAAATGCAAGTTGGACCAGGCCTTGCAGCTGCAGAAGCAGGAGCTCATTGGAATCGACAATTGTAGCAGATGGCCTGATCTGAAGATCGCAAGCAGCGGAACTTCTCACCAGGCCTCCGTGGACGAGTCCGATGCTGCCAAAGGCCTGCTGCGGGCGTGTTCTGGCGAGGTTTGACAGCTTTGGGCCAGAAATGCATTCCAACAAGCTTCAGGTGGAAAACAGTTCCCTAAACTGGCTTTAGGGTTTAGCTTGGTTTAGCGTTTGGGTTGCCTATGCTGCTGCTTCAGTCCGCTTGGCATGTCCGGCCACCGAACTGACTAGATCCCACTAATTACAACCAATACAGATGGCGACATTTTGCTTTTACTCAACCCTTCAATCTCCTCGCTTGCTGAATCATATTGAAAACCCTGAAATACCTGTGCATCGGACTAAAAAAATCAATGTTTTGCATGGTTGTTCCCCATAAGACTCGTCATAGCGTTTAGATGGGGTCTGGACTTGGTTGTAAGAAGCGCTGATGCAACTTCTCACGCCATGAGGTGACTTCGCTCTTTCCCAGCCTTTACAAGAGTGATGTGACTTCACGCGCACTGATCTGACTTAAGTTGGTCCCCTTGCACATCTGAGAAACGCAACGCTTTCAAGGCTGGCTGTCCGGGCAACGACTTGTTCAAGATTCCTTGCACATGGCCCTGCAGGTTTTCTCGCGGATGTCGTAACGACCCTCCAAAACATCCGCATACAACTCCGCGCGTAGTTCGCCCATCAAAGACACTGCCAGAAGTTTCTGCAGCTCCGCTCAGTGCCAGCACGACGCCTTGCCCCTCACCGTTCGTCCATCGGTGTTGCTGGGAGGACGCCGGCCACTGGCTTGGGTTTGTAGAGTGGGCAAGCCTTCAGCCCACCATGTCAAGATAAGATTTGTTGTGTGTTCAGAATCTAGAGATTTCGGCCTTAAGTCTTTAGAGTCTATAGTGGCTGCAGACTCGCTGTAGATGTGCTCGCACGGCCATATGTATGTGTATATATACAGAAAGGGACGCTGTGGGGCTCCGGTTTCGTCGCACATACATTTCTACGTGTCTAAGCATTTAACCGAGGTATTCATACTGTGATTCTTATACTTGAACTCTAAATAACAACATCCAGCATTATTTACTTGTGTTAAGTTCGTACTATACACGCTTTTACTTTCACTTGGATGCTAGCAAGCTGGTCACTCAAGTCCTTGCACGTTCCCAAGCCACATGTTCCTAC
>CAJNDV010037219.1:100718-112987 GCA_905221635.1 Symbiodinium sp. CCMP2456 | reverse complement strand
TGCCCCACTCGCCCGCTCGTTTGCAGCTCTAAATCGCGAGATCTAGGCTGATCCCCGCTGTCTTTCGCCTTTCGTCCGCGCGCAGGTGGCGGACCTCCAGGAGGCCCTCGAGATGCTCGAGAAGGTCTGAGATCATTCTCTGTGCCTTTCAGTGCAATGCTCGGTGTAAAGCAAAAGAAAATCGCTGTAGCCTCATAGCGCAATGGAGACGCGCTGACAACAGCTTGCTGCCGGCTTGTGAGAAGCTTGTCCGAGTTGGAAGTGCAACCGTGACCATCGTGGACCAGCAGCAGTGGGCTCATAGGGCTTATCCGTCCAGTTGACAGCTCTTTGGTCGCCTTCTCAATGCCTGTGACATGAATAATGCAGATAGTACAGATTCCTGTGCTAGGTAAATACCAAGAAATGAGACATGAAATCAACGCCCGTGCCTTCTGCAGCATGTGCCCGGCCTTCAGCAGAATGTGTCGCGCGGCTGCGCGATCGGTGGTGATTTTGATCCTGATCAGCATGCAGGATGACTGTCTCACGGTGGAAAGGCTGTGTATATCATAGCAGCATGGCAGACAATTTCTGTATCGGCTGCCGAGCAGCAGCATTTGTGTTGCTGGTACGGGCAAGGTTGCCAGAATCTCAGAAGTGGCTGAACGCCAGGAGTTTCCGGGCACAGGCTCCGCGCAAGTTCCGCGTCTGATCAGCCTCGTGCGGGCCGTGGTTTCCCTTCGTTTCGGGTCGTTGCATCCATTTCCACCAGAAGACCATCCGGGCCCCAGGACAGCACTGGCACGCTGATGCGGGTGCGAAGACCTATCGGAGACCTGTATGCAGATGCTTTGCGCCGGGTCAGACCCCATGTCCAGGCCTCGAGGGAGTTGCATGCTTGAGTGCAGAGCCACTCGCGGCAAGTGGCAGGTGTCTGCTGCAGAGATGACCCGAGTCTTCCCTGCTGTATTCTCTCGCCAGTCGTCATTGTCTCCCAGCTTCGGGGCCGGTGGCTGTGGCTGTCGCGACTGGTGGTGCTGCGTCTGCAAGAGTCTGCAAGGAAGCTCTCGTGGGTTGGGTGTTGCGTACCTTGCAAGGCGGGCTGTTGTGGAAGGCACCATGGGGGGCTTTCGGCTCAGCGGAGCGTCCGAGTGTCCGAGCGGAGCGCGAGTGCGAAGCCATGAGCTGAGCTTGAGGGGCTGGCATCGCAGTCTCCGACCTCGGCGAATCCTTTGAAGCCGTTTTTGACGATCTTTACGGACATGTCTTCTGTGGACAGGACACGAACGGGGCGCTTTTGTAATTGTCTTCAGATAGCCAGGGTGCGTTTCTTCGTTTTGGAAACTGAGTCGGCTGCCTGATCTCACCTGCCTGTTATCTGTTTATGCTTTCGAGGTGTGGCTTTGTTTCCGGTGTGGACACCTTGTTGACCTGCTCAGGAGGCCTGGGAGCTCCTGCCACACACTGTCAGGTCGCTGGAACACCTGCTGCAAGAGTCGCATCTTGTTCGGAGTGGTACACCGCGCTTCGTTTGCTTTCCATTGGTGCCCAAGGAATCTCTTCGCGAATGGTGTGCCGTGCATGACTGCCGTCTGGGTGTGATGTCGAATATGGATGACAGGCACAAGCAAGTCAAGACTGCCTCCGAGTGAAAGACTCCTCCCCCTTGCAGCCTGGCCGTAGGCCAAGAGCTTGGTAAGTCACCAAGGACCCAAGTGTTTACGGTGCAGGGAACAGGCACCCACTGCAGCAACACAACCGTCATGTCTAGACTTCACAGCGCTTTGGACATCACAGTCTGGGGGGCGGGGCAGAACTCGTGGCGCTTGCAATCGGTGCGTTTGTTTGCGTGTGGCACAGCTTGGTACTCCCATCCTGCAATTAGCAAAAGCCCCGAACAAGGGAGTTCGTATCCGTATCCGGATCGCCCTAGGTAAACCGACGCAGGCTCTCCGTCATTCTCCAAAATCTGGGAATCTTGGACAAGTTTGACTTCGTGCTGACATCATACGAAGCCCGAGCAGATTCCCGGCTGAATTTCGGCTGTGCTCTGACATTGACAGGCTGTGCTGGCAGACTTCTAGTATACTCGTATACTTGCTTGCACGGTTCTCGCAGACCAGTCCGACTGGCCTGCCAGGAAAAGCCATCCCCCATCATCTTCACGAAGGTGGCAGTTCAGTTTCTGCAAACGCGTACTGTAATAATCACCAGACACTTCGGTGGGAAAGCATGTTGCAACAAAAAGATGTAAGGTCACGGGTGAGACCTGCAAAAACCGATAACTGCCACATGTGGTATGCGATGCCTTGCAGCTGGGGCAATGCCCTGCGAAATATCTTTAACGAGTCCTAGGAGCTTTGTAGCATTGTGGGATCGATTTTCAAAGTCAGAGTTGACTTACTCGTAGCTAGTGCTGCCACCTTCTGCTGGAATCTATGGGGTGTCGAGGTCCGGTGATGTTCATTTTCATCATTGACTGTTTACGTCTTGATCTGCGTGGCCTAGCGGCCTAGCCCTTGAGGTGCATGGTTGCCTTGGCAACATCGTTGCAGTACTGCCAGCATGTTCAGCACGAACCATTCAGGATGATCGTCTAGTGTTAAGCCCTTGTGCAGTCTGTGCATGTGGCCAGTTGTACTTGCACAGAGTGTCCACAAAACTCTCTATGTGTATGTGTATGTGCATGTATGTCCGTGTCTGACCCTCTCTCGCTGTCGCTCTCTCGCTCCCTCGCTCCCTCGCTCTCGCTCTCTCTCTCTGTCTCCCTCTCTCACTCTCTCTCTCTCTGTTGCAAAGCTGCAGGCACTAGAAGTTGCCGGTCTTGCACCGTCGTCGCATGCACTGCACTGTGGAGACAGCTACAAGGCTTTCGAAGACATATGACTGTGCAGAGTTGAGTGTTTGAGAACGTACATGTTTCCCCCTGAAGCGCGACTTGATCGGAGCGACTTCTGTGAACTGGATGGCGGTCTTGGTAGATGAAGCGGTGGACAAGGCCCGAAGCTGAAATGAAACATGGTGATTTTTTTTTTGGTGCATCTGCGCCTTTTTCCTGCTCATTTTTCTTCATGCCCCGAGCCGATGCCGAGTCACGTCAGGCGGAGCGGCAAGATGTGATCAAGGCACGGATGATGCATGCGAGCTCGTGCCGTCACAGCTGCCAATACGAAGTGTGAACGACAGGATGTTTCGGGTGACCACGGCTTGACCATGCCTTCTCCTGGAGCATGGCGAGTTCCCCACATCGGCCACATCGAAGGCTCGCTGGCTTCTTTCACGGGCCATCCCCAAGTCACAATGTATGAAGGTTTGTTATCTGGCTGAGCTGGCCAACGCTAGCTGATTCCGCGACGGTAGCCTTGAACCGTGGTTGAAAAAGCACTGCTGTGCACGACGTGTGCTTCTGATGCGATTGCTGCTAGTCGTTGTTCTTCTTTGTTCTGTGTCTCATGCATATTCTCGGTGGATTTGGTGCGAATTGAGCGGGAGTGTGAGTTGATACTTTCAGACTTCCCTTCGCCCACTCACAATGCAGCGCCTTCTCCTTGTGGTGGCAGCATCTGCTGCTTTGGCGCCAGAGACTCAGAGCTGGAACAGCACTTGCCGATGCCGATGATGTCAATCTTGGCTTTCTTTTCGCAAGGTCAGATGTCACCCCCGTCCAGAAGGTAGTCCAAATGCTGGAGGACATGAAGGACAAGGGGAAGAAGGAGATGGAAGCCGAACAGGTCCAGTTCGGAAAGTTTGACCAGTTCTGCGAGATGACGTTGGCAGACAAAGGCCGTTCCATCAGCGACGCGGCTGACAAAATCGAGACACTGGAGGCAGACATTCAGCAGGCGATTTCTGAGACGGAGCGTCTGACGAACGAGATCGCTGCCCACGCCAGCGACATCGAGTCTACAACGACTGAGAAGACCGAGGCAACGGAGCTTCGTGAGAAGGAGCGGGGTGAGTTCCAAACCACACTGCAGGACTACACGGAGTCGATTGATGCCATCGGTCGTGCCTTGAAGGCTCTTAAGGAAGAGGACAAGAAGACTTCCTTTGTGCAGCTGACTGCCGCCAAAAGCCTCAAGCTGATGCCAAGTGAGGCTGTGGACAGCATTGATGCGTACTTGAATGCGAACAAGCCCAAGCCCTTGTCCGAGAAGCCGAGCCTGATCATGGAGGCAACCGAGTCCGAGAAGCCCGAGCCGAAGACCTACGAGTTCCAGTCAGGTGCGGCTATTCAGATGCTGGAAACACTCGCAGACAAGTTCGTCGACGAGCGCAACAAGCTGGAGCAGGAGGAGCAGGCGAGGGCCCAGGGAGGGTAATGAAGTCGCTGCCCGTGTTTGAAGGGTGGATGTGTTGAAAGAGTTGGGAGGGATCCTTGTTTTGAGGCCAAGCGGCATGCTTATGAGCTTCTGGCGCAGCAGCTGACGGTTCAGATCAGTGAGTCGAAGAAGGAAAAGAGTTCCAAGGAGCAGTTCAAGGCCAAGAAAGTGCAGAGCAAGGCATCCTCAGAGGGTGACCTGGCAGAGACCAAGGCGGAGAAGGAGGCCGACGAGAAGTTTGCAAAGGATCTGAAGGCGACCTGCGCAAAGAAGGCCGCGGCTTTTTCCGAGCGCCAGAAGACACGGCAGGAGGAGATTGAGGCCGTCGGCAAGGCACAGGAAATCATCTCCAGTGGCTCCGTGGCTGGCAAGGCAGAGAAGCATCTGCCCGGGCTTTTGCAGCGTTCTCCACAAGGCTCCGTGCTGGCCTTTCTCCGGTCTGATAGCCACGGAGATCGGAAGGACCAGGTGGCTCGTTTCCTCCAGCAGCGGGCTTCTGCCCTGAACAGCCGCGTGCTCTCGGCCCTGGCAGTGCGTGTGGGCGCCGACCCGCTCGGCAAGGTGAAAAAGATGATCCAGCAACTCCTCACCAAGATGAACGAGCAAGCCAAGGAAGAGGCAACGAAGAACACCTGGTGTGTCACGGAACTTGCAACCAACAAGGCCACACGTGAGGAGAAGACGGACACCTCGGAGTCTTTGCAGTCGGAGATTGACACATTGAAGGCTTCCATTGCAAAGCTCACCGATGAGAGCAACACGCTCAGCAAAGACATTGCCGAGCTGGATGCCGGGATGGCAAGTGCAACGGAGCTTCGTGAGAAGGAGGCGGCCAAGAACAAGATCGCTGTCGCGGATGCTAAGGAAGCACAGGCCGCTGTGGCTGAAGCTCTCACAGTTCTCAAAGACTTCTACGCCAAGGCTGGTGCGTCCTTTGTCCAATCCAGCTCAGCCCTTGTCACAGGCCAGCCGGAGATCTTTGGCGACGAGGCCTACACAGGCATGGGCGGCGAAAGCGGCGGTGTGTTAGGCATGATGGAGGTGATCGAGAGCGATTTCGCGCGGCTCGAGGCAGAGACAACGGCGGCAGAGGAAGCAGGCAAGAAGGAGTACGATGAGTTCATGGACGATTCCAAAGCTGACAAGGCCGCCAAGGAGACGACCCTGAAGCAGAAGACCACGAAAAAGAACACTGATGCACAGGAACTGAGCACCCGTGAGAGTGATCTGGAGGGAACCCAAAAGGAGCTTGAGGCCGCAAATGCCTACCTGGAAAAGCTGCGACCCGACTGCATCGACACTGGAAAATCATACGCCGAGCGCAAGGCCCAGCGTGAGCAGGAGATCACGGACTTGAAGGAGGCTGTCGAGATGCTCGAGAATCTCTGAGCCGGCCTGAGTCAAAAACCTTCTGATGATCGCGTGAGCGACGCGAGACAACAAGGATGTGCTTGGGCTTGGAGTCATTGGAGTTTCGAAGTCTAAGATGAGGGCTCTTTTGCAACTGTAGCTTTGCAAAAGCACTTCGGTTTGTGCCCGGACCAGGGACGAGTGGTTGCAAAGCAGGCATTGTGCCAGCGAGAAAGGCACTTTTTCGTCTTCTTGGTTCAGCGTGGCTTCGGCCCAGGGCGGGAGTGCCTTGGGGGGGTCCCGGGGCGCGCGGCGCGGGGCACGGGAAAGGCCCAGACGGCAGAGCTAGGAAGCTTGTTTTCTTGCTTGAGTTTTGAAAGAAGCTCGGAGCTCAGAGCGGCCCCTACTTTTTTTGCCAGCCGGCCAGGCGAGATGCAACAGTCGGGGTGCCTCGGTTGCACACTGGGCCACTCATGGCTCGCCTTGCAGCATGAACTGAGCATGGATAAGGCATGTCCCCGGCTTGACGGACAGCCGGCATAGAGTTACTTGTGTGCTGTGCTGGACTGTTGTGCCGTGCCAGTTGTTTGCCTGTTTGTTGCAGGACCGGCGATACGAGGGGGTTATTGCAACATACCGGGCCGACAAAGGCTTCGGATTTATCAGGCAGGGACGAATGGCACACCATATGCATGAGCTCATATTCCGAGTATTATATCTTGCCGTACTTACAAGGACAACATGTCATCAACTGGTGAATGGCCATTGTGCAGGTGCTCGGAGCTACGGCAAAAGTTCCCAGAGAAGGACGGGTTAAGATTGGCCAGCATTTACGGCTATTTTCGGCTGCCCCTGCCGGTTCGGCCCATGTGGAACGGCACGTAGCGGAGGAAAGGCAGACGAATTCTACATTTTGAAACGTGATGGTGGCTGAACTGTTCACAGGTAGGTGATTGCGACCCTCAAGCGCTAGTTCCCAGTTGTTGTGAATACCCCTGGCCTGTCTACTGCTTTGCAACTGGCCAGCTGAAGGACGTGTTCCTACACGGGAAGCAGCTGGGCGCCTTCAAGGAGGGCGACGCCGTCTCCTTCGCGGTGCCACGAGCTTTCCTGAAGTTCACCTTTCGCAGAGGGTTACTGTTCAGCTTCGGAGCGAAGTCCGCTGGAGGGCAGCGGTCGCGAGAAGATCATGTGACATGAGCATGTCTGAAGTTTTGGGGGTCTGTTTCCTGCAGAGTCTACATGTGTGGCACGGGGGTTAAACCTTGCAACATCGCGGGTTCTGGGACGGGCGGTCTGTGCCAGATATTTCTCAACAGAGACGGCAAGCCGCAGGCCACTGAGTTCTAACCTCAGCTCCTTCGCTTTTGCATGCGAACATCTCTGGAAGTTGAACTTGTTTGTTGCAGTTGAAGAGTGATTCGATGTGATGTCCTGCCTGGCTGAGTTTGACCTACTTAAACGGCGACGGCATGCAGCAGCAGCAACAGCAGCAGCATCAGCAAGGCATGCTGCAGGGAATGCAGCATCAGGGCATGCAGATGCATCAGGGAATGCACCCTGGCATGCCTTGCATGGGCCGCGGGCTCAGCGTCAGTTGCTCAGTCACGCATTTGTCGCTGTGTGGACAGTTGCAGGTCATCCCGCTCAAGCGTGGGCCTTGTGGTTTGAAGGGAAAGTAGCAACTCAGCCAATGATTCTTGCATGCTGAGCCTCGCCTGCCAAGGCAGGTAGCATGATGGCTCAAATCGCGCCGCCACCTCATCAGGCAAGGCCAACTGATGCAAGTTTTGTTGCCTTCATGCAGCCCCGTTATAGCACAAGGTCCAGTAGTCTAGCAAGTGCACGAAGAGAAACGTGTCAACTTTTCAACAAAAAGGGGAGCATAGAACGTGAGCCTCCGTATTTCAACCTGAAGAGCCGTGCGCGAGATCCCGGATCGCAAGGCAATGCCTGACGAGGATGTGCAGGAGGTGGAGGCCACGAGTTTTGCAGATCTGCGCAAAATGCAGAAACGCAGTGTACATTGCAGAACGTTCGACCCCTAAAGCAGTGACAGTGCCAAGATGCTTAGCTGTCAACTGTCAGAAGCGTCATGGCTGTCACGATTCCAGCTGCAATACTTACCGTCATTGGCTATCGCTGCGTCCTGTCCACGGCGCATTTCCAGTGATTGTCTGTACACACACAGACATGAAATTTACATGTTCTCTCTCTCTCTCTGTATTTCTACATTAGACTATGTCTACATATGTATACACACCTACATACACACGTGAATATAAGGAAATGCATACAAACAAGTACAATGACAGATTATCGATGTACGGACGTGAATACGTACGTGCATCTTGTTTACGTGCGGTTCAGGGTACAGTCGGACGCACATGAATGAAACCCAAGCACAATGAATTCAACCTGCATCTAATTCAGGGGCAGAGGAATGTGTCCTGTTTGCGCTGGTAACACCGTTCAGAAATCAGGAACACCTCGGAAAAGTTGTAGCATTCCTGAATTTTTGCTTCCTGTTTTGCATGCCCAGCATTTCGTCCCTGCCTTGGTTGTATTGGTCTGATTTTGGTCCATCCTGCACTTTCTGCTGGTGCTTTTGATTTTATCCTGCACGTCGTCTGCGGCCCTTCTCTTGTCGAGCTTCCACGAATGACTACCGCGTCCATCCGTTTGTATTGCTCGACTTGTTGCAGCCATGGCAGTCTTTTTGGATCCGTGTCCTGGCCCCCGGCGGAGGGCCCGGGATCAGCCATTGTTGAACTGTTTGCGCTTGTTTAGAAGGGTTGAACGGTGAAGCCGTCTACTTGATCTTGCACAAGGTGGTGACCCAGATCACCGTTGGCAACCTTTTTGTCCTAATGTAGACTGGCTGCCTTCATGCGGGAAGGAGTTTGCCTGTAGGCTGCGACAGTGCCTGTCGCTGCGTCTGTAAACACGACGCACGTCGGAAAAAAGATTTGTTTGCATTCAGGATGTTTTGTCCAGGTTGTTGAGGACCATGGCTGTGCCTCGACTTGCATCTGTGTGTCAAACGTGTATTTTCCTCAGTCTTTGGTTGCCTCTCACGGATAACCTCGCCGATTCTTCTGCGCTGATTCTGCGCCGCCTTGTTGGACTTGCGACGACTGGGCAGGTTCCCAAAGAGTTCGTCGCGAAGCTGACGAGCGAGGGAGGCTGGACCGCTCAAGCTTGCGAAGCTCAGACAGCGGACAGCGACGCCCCATGCGAGCGACAGCATGTCCCGAGCCGCTCTAGTAGGAAGACTTCACGAGCTGAAGCACATGGCGGGTTCGGACATCACTATCACCTTTCAGGTGCGGCCAGTGGACTAGCGCCTGACAGTACCATCAGAGTTTCCTCTTTCCTCGACCGTCTTGACCAGACGCGACCTGAGCTGGTCAACAAAGCGGTGGCCATCATCCGGGGTCCAAAGGTGCGGTCTCAGTACTCGCGGCCCTAAATTCCGGAGCATCTTGGAGTTTCGCATCTCCTTTGTCAGGTTAGCGCAAGCCTTGGGGCCATTCTTCTGATGCAGGAACTGAGCGAGCTGATTCAAATACCAGTTTGCCGCTTGACGTGAAACCTCAGCGATGATGGGCTTTGCTATGCTTGTCAGACGCATACTGGTACGGCTTGTGAAGCTAAGGACTCGAGCTTGGTGTTCCCTGCATGCTCCACTAAGAACGCGTACAAGTAGTCTTAACGTCTCATGGATTTATAAAACAGTCGCACGGCAACACAGGGCATGGCGTATCTTTTTCCATCCCAGATGTTTGCTTGACGTTTGTGGTGTCTGCCCATTTTGATCTGGGGCATTTAGCCAAGAAGTTGCGATAATGTCACCTCGGTCGCCCGCTGGCCGTAGCGGATGTCTCGGCACAGAGAGCTGAAAGAAGTTCTGCTGATACCTGAGCATCTATGGCACATGATATCAATGACAAATCACATGTGATTTGAGGAACACCATGGGCCGTCAAATCCTGCCGACCAGTCCGTTGCGGTTAGCATTGCTGACGGAAGCCGGAGGATAAGATCCCGTCAAAAAGATGCAGCGGAATCGATTGGAGTTTGCGATGCCTTGGTTTATTTCGCATGCTGCCAAGAAGAGAGAGCATATAAATCACCTTGTCCGTGACGCTGCCTCAACACACACCAGTCTGCAATAGCCTTGACAAAGACACGAGTCATGGAAAAGAGACTGGGTGCACAGCAAGGATATTTCAGTCAGACTTTGACCAAATTTTCATGTAGTTCATTATCGAGTGAGTCAGTTGTTCAACTTGTTCCCTTATGCATGACACAAGTCAGAGCGATAGCTTGCGCAATGGGCTATGGCAGAGGCAGACCGATTTTGGCTTCGAGTGTGTGTGTGTGTGTGCTGAAATTGTTGTACGCTGTTGATTCTCCATGCACGGAACCTCCAACAGTCTCCACGCTTTGGACAAGACGACTCTCTGGAATGGATGAGGTCTCCTTTGAAGCTGCACGAGCCGCAAGTGTTGGCGGGCAGCCTTCCCAGTCCGAGTCAAGTTCTAGCAAGGTGCAAATTACCTTTGGTCATGTTGCTGCAAGAGCTTGCAGAAGCCACCTGTTGATGTCTCCGAGAAGAAGTTTCAGACAGTTTTGGCTTTCCCAGTGCGGCCGCCATGGAAGTGCTTACGAGAGCTGCAAGAATACTAAGTGCACAGGCGCTGCATCCCAGGACCCGGCATTCATGGAAGGTGCAAGCTTGATCAATCTGGTTCTGCCAAGCGGCATTTCAATTATCAAATGGATTTCCGGGACGTGTTCACCACATTAATAGCGATCTGTGGGGTGCACATCAGCTGCAGAACCCATGAGTGTGCGTACCTGCGACTGTTGGTTAACCTTAACCAACACCATCCCATCTTTGATGAGCGTGCAAAACCAGCGAACTCCTCAAGCCGTGGAGCTGCAGCATCCGCAAATCACTTCCGAGTTTATTGTCGCAACTTGTGAATGTTGTCCAGGCTAGCCGCTACTCAAACTGCTCTGCATAGTGATTCGGGATGGCAAGCAGTCTACAGAGCACCTACAATACAGCTCCCAATTGGTTCTTGCATTTGATCGAGCATGATCAGGACCTACGGTGTGCGGCATTTCTCTGAGTCAGCCAAGTACGTGAGCCCGATCTCCAGAGTAAAATTGAATCGGCAACTTGCATGAACCATGATAATGGAATCCTGCTTCTCGCATTACTGGCTGGCTGTGCCCTTGTTGCAGCGCCCAGGTTGCAAATGAGGATACAATCACGCAGTGATGGAGAGGCAGGAGAGGAAGATGTGCTGTTCAACCCAACGCTCCACATCAGCAGAAATCGGCCAGGCTGCAGAGGAGGAATCCGCGGAGCAATGCTCTTGCCCTGCGCAGCAGGCCGTGCTGGAAGAAATTAAAACCTGCAGGAACCTCGGCGCAGACTTTGACCGTCTTGCCGCAAATGCAGTCAGTGCAGGCAAGCATGCGTAAGAACCAAGAGTACTCCACTCGACTCACCATGAACCCTGACGACCTTGAGCTCCATCCGATAAGTCTCAGGAAGTGGGACGTTGCGGCAGCTGCCTTTCGGCAGTTGTCTACCCCAGAGCTCCCCGCAACTCGTCCCGACGGACTCTTTGGCACGTGGTTTGGTACTGATTCTGGTGAGTGCATGTGAAGCTGAACACCGCCTCTCCTCTCGAAGTTTCAGGTTTGCAATGCAATGCTGAGACGGGCACAGCGGGCTGGAAGACTGGAAGAGGCCTTTGATGTTTACGCAGACATGCGACGTCGCGGAGTGCTGTCAGAAGCTTGTGCAGCAGTTGGCTTCTGGTGCCATCACATATGACAAACCAACCCATCGGCCAAAATCGAGAAGTATGCGATCCAAGAGCTCGCCAATCCTGCACATGCACAGCCTCAAACAAGCAAACTAACAAATAAACAAGGAACACACAAGCCAAACAAGATCCAACAAGTAAAGCACACAATCAAGCGCGTTAGCGAGCAAGCAAGCGAGCCAGCAAGCCAGCAGTGCGCGAGTGAATAAACACACACGGAGACGGTGGATGTAAAGTGGTAGAAAGCATTCTGCTGCTACTTCCAGGACCTGTAATTCCTTAGTGCATCTTCGGAACCTGACGACGTAGAACAGATTACAGCAACCGTGCAGAATCACTTTCGCTCCATAGCATTCCCCCATGGTGGATAGCTTCGTTGGCACAGGTACCACCACGGGCCTGTGCCCCGTGCTCGAACATGTCCATCGCAAGCCCAATAACCTTTAGCTAAGAACCAAGGCTTACTTACTTACTCACCTACCTACCTACTTACTTACTTACTTACTTACTGACTTACTTACACACACGCACACAGACACAGAGACACACACAGACACACACACACACATTCACACACACAAAACACACACATTCACACATACACATTCACATTCACACGCACACGTTCACAAACATTCACCCACGCACGTTCACACGCACACACACATTCACACACACACACACACACTCACACACACATGCACAAACAAACACACACACACACACACACACACACACACACACACACACACACACACACACACAC
>CAJNDV010037219.1:76966-95301 GCA_905221635.1 Symbiodinium sp. CCMP2456 | reverse complement strand
CTAAAGGCATCCATAGATGATCGCATCTCACCGGTACAATTTGGATTTAGAGCTGGGAAATCAACATCGACTCCTCTATTTGTACTTAGGAGACTTCTGGAACTGCATGAACGACACCAGGAATCCTTTTACGCTCTCTTCCTGGACTGGTCCCAAGCATTTGATTCAGTATCCCATGTGGCGCTAGCCAACGCGCTTGGCCGCTTAGGGGTCCCACCCCAGTTCGCAAACCCGGTACTATCAATATATCGCGACTGCCAATTCACAGTCAAAGATTCAGGATATAACTCACAACCCAAAACCTTTGCACAAGGCATACGTCAGGGATGTCCCCTTTCACCTTATCTGTTTATCGTTACCCTATCGGTTCTTTTCCACGACACATATGAAGCTTACCAACACACATTTGGTCCCAGACCTTCGGTACTCACATCTGATTTCAGATTGACAGACCTCGAATACGCGGAAGACACGGTGTTGTTGTCCAGAACACGCCTATCTATGCATAGATTTCTCCACATACTTCAGGCGCAATCGAGTGCGCGGGGTATGTCCTTGAACCATGAGAAGTGCCAACTACTGGCTATCAACTCCGACCTCCCCGTTTTTCTCATTGACCACGCCAAAAGCGAGAGGGTATTGAGTTTAACCCCCAAGACGCCTGAGGCCTGTGGCCTCGACGGAGTATATATACACTGCATGCTACGTACGCATTGAACCAGTGGTCAGCACTTGCTGCAATAGGAAAGTGGAGCTCGATCCGGGTCTCGTTACATGCTGGCTTGGCTCATTGTTTGGCACTTGAAGGAACTGAGAACACCTTGTTTCGAGGCAGTTGGGACGGTGATGCTGCCGGCTTGTCTGTGTCACTTCTGTGCAAGAAGACGAGTTGGAAAAAGAAGCAGAACCTAGACCCTTCAACATTGTTCAACACACGGCGAGGGCCATCACTCTATGGATGTTGGCCATGCCAAGCTATACTTCGACGAGACGGAGCATTGCAACGATAGAGTTCTGGAGGATGATTTTTCAGGTGGGACCAACAGAGATGGTTCAGATTGTTTTGCTTGTGCTCGCAGGAAGCAGGCATCTCAGTCGAAGGACATCGCCTGCCCCGGTCAAGCCCTTCGTGATCGACCCCTCTCCGGGCGAACAGGTGAAGTGCCCCCCAGAAGAGCGATGGCACTGAGGATGACGAAATCTTTAAGGTGGTTTGGGCAGTTCGTCCGCCGCCCCAGTGTTACTGTTACTCTTTCCATATCCATGAAATGCCTGGGTACTCGACCTCGCCGGGGAGATCTGCACCTTGCAGGAGAAGCCATCCCAAAAAGCCACCTCTGGCAAAGCTTCCCCGCCTTCAAGACGATCCCAACCCTCGAGATCGGCCCGACGAATACTCTCGTTACCGTCGTCAGCCGGCATCTTGCATCGACGACACCAGCTCGTTGAGGCCATGCTCGGCAATAGACCAGCAACAATTCACTACATGGGAGCTCGTCTTCCTAATATCTGCTTCCATCAGGAGTTTTCTGCCAAACATGAGAGGCGTGTCAAAGGAAGATGCTTAGGGTAAGTCCCGAGGAGTTTCGTGACTGAAGGCGTTTCTATGGCCCAGTTGCGGAGGAGGTTGGCGGAAGGGTTGCCGCAGAGCCAGAGCCCAGCCCATAGCATGATGTGATTCCTACAGTCTTCGTCCTGCAACAAGCCGGAATGTTGGAATCCTGGGCTTGAGAATTGGAGCACTGGAATGGTGGTCCCAGGGTTGGTCTGAGATAGTGAATGGGCAAACAGAGCGGGTTGATGCTCAGGTGTGGGTGCTGATGGCGGAAGTGGCAAATCTGCGCGGGGAGGAAGTCATGAAACAACACCGCAATGTTCTAATTTTGGCTGTATTTCGATTCCACATCGCGGCAGTCTCTGCAGACCCTACTCCGGAGTTGTGGGTAGCGCAAATTCGTAATCACGTGATGAATGGCGTCGAGACCGACGGCCAAAGACTATCTACAGGGCTTGCTCTGGACGGGATGCCATTGTTTTGCGGTCGCATCATTGTGCGTAGATGTGTTTACGTCAAACGGACCGTCGTGCTGTGTAGGACTTCGCCACAAAACTCCGAGTTGCTGCCCTCCAGCTGCAGTCTCAGACAAGCTGCTGTTGTTAGCTGGGGGCGTGCCATAGCGAGCCGCCTAGGCTTGCGAGAGGCAGGAAGCTTGAGGAGAGTTTGGTCCACATCCCGTCTCACCTCCTTTGGACGCACATGCGCTGGGCGTTGCCACGAGGCCACTTCCTTGTGGCGAGAGATGAATCGTCTCCCTCACATCTGGTCAGGGGTCCTGCAAGAGCGTAGTATCGTCTCATTCGTCTCTTGAATGGAAGCGCCAGAGGCGCCCGCACTGGCCAGGTCGAGTCCAATGCCGCGCGTGACCGGCTTGGGCACTCTTCTCGGAAGAGGGCAGCCGTGCGTCCAAAGCACCGTTGATATCATCTGGCTTTGCTGTGGGTTGAGGACGCGACTCCTGCAGTCTCAGCGGCTTGGAGCAGTCAGTGCCCCATTGCTAGGCGATCCCGCGAGCCTTTTCGGATTGTCAGACTGAGGCTTCGCCAGTGCGTCAAAGCATACGCTCAACTGGCAGCACCTCGCAAAACCGGAGAGCTTTGAAAAAGAGGGTCGGGCGTCGCAGGAGACCTAAGTGGATTGTCTTCTCCACTCATCAGCAGCACCCAGAGTTCACAGCTTTGTGGGTGCCGTTTCTCCTCTGTCGTTACTTATTGTGTCAAGACCTCGGGGGACCATGGGGGCGCCGCCTGCGCTGGGTCGCTCCTGATGGACGCCGGCGATGGGCGCCCCGACGCACAGGAGCGAGAGGTGTAGGATAGTGATGAAGTCCTCCCCTGGCTGCTTTGAGCTTTCCAGGACGAGGGTGATGAGCCTGGCAGACCGGTGTCGCCTTCGTTAAAGCAGGCCCGGCTGGACCCCGAAGCATGCGACATTTCGACAATGTATAGCTCCAACGGCAGATACAATCTCTCTATTGCAAGCTGGGAATGCTGCCAGGAGACTTGCTTCGTCTTTGATTGGGATGACACTATACTCCCCACGTGTGGAGCCAAGATCTGTTTGTAGCAAGCTCCAAGACCAACGACACACGAAGGTCGTGGCTTGAGCGCATCCACGCGTTGGCAGGCTCCGGGCGGCATCCATGCTAAACAATTCTTATAGTTACTATAACTGCGACGTATCCACAGCTGGACAGGCGGACCTCTGCGGCCTGAAGTTCAGAGGCAGTGATGCCCCTGGCACTCCTGATCACTGATCACTGCTGCATGGTATCACGCGGTCTGCCTACTTAGGCTTGCCAGTCTCTGCTCCGCCTGGCCCCGAGCACTTAAAGCCATCGCAGTTCAGAGCGCCTCTGATGGGGAATGCGTCAGCCAGGCGGTGACGCAGACGTTGCAAATTGCCTCCACGCACCGGGCTCGCTGCAAGTCATGTCGGGCGGGTGTTCTTGGTCAATGGTGTGTTTATGTCCGAGGTTAGGCAACATTGTGATTATCACGAACAGTGCCCCCGGCTGGGTGGTCTCCTCGGTCCTTCGGTGCGGGATGTGAAGATGCTCCTTGCCTTGGAATTGGGCGCCGGAGGTTGACCAATCTTGCCAAATTTTCATGCCGCAGATCCTCCAACAGGCCTAGCCATGCAGCCGGCCGTCCGTTGTGCGTGCTGAGAATCATGCATGCACTGTCTGGCGTGGTTGCGATGCAAGATTTTCTTCATCCGGTGATGGCTCAAGAAGCACGCTGCCTGTGTGCGTGCTCTAATGTAGAGTAGGGCTCCAGATCTTTGCAGATCCAGGGAGCCAACAGGAAAAGGGTTCCTTCGACACTTTGCCTGCCAGCGTGACCATAACCATCAGATGGATTTCTCCAGCTTCAGTTTGTTCATCTTTTGCCTTCGCTAGGACAGGAACCCTAGGCCGGACACTAGCTGTCTGAGCAATGTGCGGAAACTGATCAGGCCGCGACGTATGCCAAGCACCTAAGAGAACAGAGGGAGCACTGTGATCTCCGAAGGTGCCATGGAGTTCTTTGCTAGAAGCGTTCAGCCAGCTCCGCAAAGGCCTGGTTCAGAGTTGGGAGATGGTGGGAGACTTCTGTGTTGCGCTGCGAGGCACGTGCCCGTTGACGTGAACCATGGCGGAAGTGTAAACCTGGACAAGGCAGTCGTGATCTCAGAAGCCATGTTAAGCTCCCGTCAATGCAGAGCTGTATCTTGTCGGTGCTGCGGCCGACTCTGTCGAATGCCTTTGATGCCGAGGCCATGGATCAGCTAGCATCAGCAGCTTCAAGAATTCTTGCTAGCAAGAAGATCCAGGAAGTGACTTTGCCGCAGTTGGTGCTAAAGTCCAAGCTGCGGCAGAACAGATCGTGCTTTTGCCAGGCTTTGAAGCCCCCGCCAGCCCCGAGGCACATTGCGGATTGAAGCTAGAGAACTGTCGAGTGAGCAAATTGTTGATATGCCGTGCTCTTGCGGCAAAAGCCAAGATGTTCAACCGCTCGTCTGAATGCAAAACACGACGCTTCGGATGCAGGCCACGCGAGAGGCTTCCCTGTGCCAAGTCCAGCAATGAGGATGGATTGTCGACGGCTGCGAGGCAGTGTCTTGTGCGTCTCAGCAGGACGTAGCTGAGCGATGCGCAGACTCCGACTCTGAGCCGTTGGCCCAGCATGGCCCAGCTGGCGACTTCGGCTTCAGAGTGTCTTGTCCCCTTCAGCTGTGCTGAGGTCGATCTGTTCTTTGAGCTCTGGAAACTCACTGACAGGCCAAGAACGGACACAGCGACACACTGACATCTCCTGCAGCAGAGCCATGAAGTCGGTTGCTGGCTGGAAAACCTGCCAGACGACGCTTGCGGCTTCCCGACGGTTCTCTCAAGTGACTTCGGTCGGGAGGAGCTCGTTTGAAAGCAGGGCATGTCAATCAATCTACCGTGCCAGCCGCTTTGAAAAGGACCCCAAGGACCAGGTGCAGGCAAGGTTCGCACCGATTTCGCTGCCGAATGAGCAGTCGGACATGCCATGTGGCCAGAATTAGTCTTTCGGGTGTCAGCGCCCAGTATAGAGCTTTTCAACACATGGAGTCGCCCACCCTGAAAAATCCCAGACGACTCTTGTAAGGAGGACTGCGGTCATTGAAATACATGTCTTCACGTTGTTGTTGATCCCGATTTGCGCGTGCCTCTCTGTCCGAGAATCCCTTTGTTGCCCTTGTCAGCCTGTCGGTGTTACCGTTCCCCCACGCAGAAACCCAAGGTTTCGGACCATCCTGCACTTCGTTGCTTGCTAGCGAGCGTCTCAGCATGTCTCAGCCAAGCTGCAGAGCTCCTGCAGTCGTCCGACGGCCAGGTCAAGCCTTCCCCAACTTTTTTTGCCTGCGTGCCGCTACCCAGCGATTCGCTTGTAAGCTTCCCGTTTGTCCGGTGATCTCGTCTGCTACAGGTGCAACCCTCTGCCACTTGACCATTTAGGCAATCAGTGAGTCCTGGCACCAAGAGATGGATAGGCTTTCAGATCGTCTTTCTCAATACCGGAACAGCCTTCAGTAAAATTCAATGGTAGCCGGCCTATCTCCAACCTTGGTGAGGGAACCATGGCAGTGTAGCTCGCGACTCGACATTTCTTCAGCACCGTCACGCTACTGACGCAGTTCGGCTCCAGTTCAGCCAGTACAGTGAGATACAGGCTCGTCTGGCTAAGCCGTTTCACTGCCAGCTGGCCGTGTGTCCGATCCTCTAATGATTACATTGACTGTGTCTCATATGAAGTGCTGACACAGTGGCGGCTTTTGGCCATGGCGCATGGCGCTGCACAAACGGTGGATGTGACGAACTCCTGCTTTTTTCACACGTCTTGAAATCTGGGTCTGTAGATTGTCAATAGGATAAACCCAGTTTGCGTGGGCCGAGATTGCCACGTGAGAGTTTGAATTTTGAGGCATGCCGGCGCCGTCCGTAGTGTTACATCCGCCATGCAAAGCGAGAAGCGCCGCCCAGTGCAGATCGCTCCGGATCCTAGCTCGGATCAAAAAGCACGTGCTCCGGTCGTGGGCGGCAAGAGAGCAGCTTGAATGTCGGCTTCTGGCACGTGCAATCCATCGTGTTGTGCCTTGTGCTCGCTCGGCAGATTCGAAGTTATCCGATCTATGCGAAGCCCATGCACGCACCCCTGACCTTTAAGCCACTTGGTGTGCCAATGGGCGCTGCGATCTGTGATCGTGCTGGCCAACTTCTCAAACTCAGGATCACAACCTTCAGACGAGAATGCAAGAAGTTTTCGCCAGGAGCTTAGCAGTCCGAGGCGGTGTATGACTGTGCTTGATATCAATTCTGTGGCAGCGCCTTCCAAAGCCTCCGCCCGAACACCCAAAAACTTGAATGGCATTGAATCGGATCGAAAGGGAGAGGAGAGATTTGTTGATGGCATGGCCCTAGCAGCTGTTCGCTGGCCTCGCGAGGCCCTAGGCCAGAAAATGACTTCAGAGCAGAAAGATTCGACCGAAGAACAGCCAGTGAGACGGCTGCGAGTAGCAACTCAGCTCAGGAACTTGATCTCTATTGGGGACGGAGACGCCGAGCGTGCTGCTAGCCTAAGGCTGCAGGCCTGAAGCAGCGTGTATGCTTCTAGCTGCCTTCCTGACATTGCATGGCCTGAGTCCACGCACAGGCACCCTCAGAGCGCAGAGGCCCCTTAGGCATCGTGATGCCCGCGTCAGCCAGTTCATTTCGCAAAGACTCGATTGTGGAGGCGAGGAATCCCGGCAACGGGTAAAATCAGCATGGCGCCGAGATTCAGCATCCGAGTAGAGAGACTGCTTGAGCAACAGAAGCGATGAGGTGAAGCTGGTGGAGCTGCCAACGTGCCAGCAGCTGATCGTGCAGCATGAGATGCTCCAGGAGTGGGACGTCAAGGGAGCCAGAGAAAGCCTTCATGACTGGAAGGGTTCTCTTGGCAGGTTCGATTACCAGATGTCACTGCATTTCATGGCAGCCTGGACTTGAAGTCGCGCTTTCCAACGGGATCCCCGCAGTCGAAGGCTCGATGCTTCGGCCCGCTTTCGTCCTTTCGTGCCCAGTGCAGACCACGTTTGTGCCCCTGCCGGTGCTCTCGCTGCTCAAGCGAGCTAGTAGCTCGAGGATCGGGAAGATAATCTACGAGAAAGAAATGTCGAATACACGCGAGTGCGACTGCAAATGGATCCAGTAGATCTCTCTGTTTGTCCAAGTATCTGTCCATCTACCTATGCTTCTTTCGCACAGGGAGATCAGGGAGTGTTTTTTCGTGACACTAGATCGGAGTGTCGGCCACAAAGGAGAACAACGAGACATCCAGGCTTTCCGTAGCATGGCAGCTCATGGAGTCAGATGTGGCCGAAGAGGTTGGAAGAGATCAGCTGCTCATCATTAGATTACAGCACATGCGCTCAGGCGACGGCCTCGTTCGAGAGCCAAGTTCACGATGACGAAGAGGATTGCCAGGAGCACTGTTTGCCAACCTGGTGGGACCGCCACTGCCAACTTCAGCACCCTGACGGCCTGACGGCCTCTTGCTTTGAAGAGGCCTGGCTCCTAAACTCTTCTGAGCCAAGGCACACCTACGGCTCCTCCACTTTATCCGTGCGGGTGAAGGCAGCAGATGCAGCACCCCTGATGACACACGTGCGTTCTGAAGCGCACGGAGCGAAGAGGCTCTGGGGCTTGGGGAGTCCGATGTCCAGTCGCTGCTTCTGGGCATAAACTCCTTTTGTGCCCCTCGCTTGCATCCTGCGATTTCTTGCCTTTCGGGAAGATGCGCTTTTTTTGGGAAGGCGCGCTGCGTGGACCCCACCGTGGAGCTTGTGCTCGAGTCGGCGCCTGGGGACTGGCAGGAGCTTTGACTGTTGGCCGTGTTGGCCGCAGAGGCTGGATGCCTCGGAGAACGATCTCTCCGACGAGGCTGCGACGATCGCAGCTCAAAGAGACTCCAAGAGCAAAGCTGTAGAGGCTGGAGCCATCCTGGTTTCAGGGTTACAGGACTTTGGCAAACGCCGACGAGGCTCAACTCCTGCATAGCATGTGCTCGATCGTGCGCGTGCCAAGCTGTCCTGCCGAAAGTGCTTTTGCCCTTGTCAGGTCATGCGAGGCTCCGTGTGCTGAAGCTACACAAGAACCAGGCCAACCGACTGATTTTGCAGAGCGGCACAATGAAGCAACAGTTTCGATTTTGCGAATTTGGCAGGTTGGCGATGCGACGTGTCAAAAAATTGCATCACTCGTCTGGCATCAGAAGCAGGCAGTGGAGGCGTCGACAGAAAAATAGCCAACGCATGTAGTTGGATGCCATGCTTACTGAAGTTTGACGTGGCTTGAATTTCCCGACAACCGGTGGAGGTGCTGCAGTGCAGGTGTAGCCTGGAATTCATAGAATTTCTAAGCAACGGAACAATAGGTTTTTGTAAAAACACAGTGATTCGCAGCACGTGGGGACTGAGAACAGCAGGCAAATCAGAACAACCAGCACAGTATATGATATCTCTATATATATATATATAGGTTCATATATACGTATGTGCACAGGTTTCAGTGTATGCAACCTGATGCTCGTAATGCTGCAAGCTGCAGAGTTTGCGGCCGAAGACTTGGGAATGAATGCAGGCTGCCGTTTGAGCTGACTGGAAGTTTTCGAACCAGTATGAAATTTGCTGCACGGTTACTAGTTGAGGACAACATCTGGTGCTACTCGCCGGTGCCTAGTGCGAAGCATCTGCGCAACGCAAGCAGCTAGATGAGGGCGGAGGCCTCTCGCTCTTTCCTTTTGTTGGTCGACACGACAGAGTCATTTCAGCAGGGCCTCAAACAGTTTGTCTCCGAATCGGGCAGCCCGGCGGCCACAGAAGCCTTCATAGCGGCCCATCAAGCTGACCTCGACCGATGGGGCTTTCGTTACGAAAGCGAGCACCTAGGTGTTCTGATACGTTGGTCCTTGGAGATGGTCCATAAGCAGTACTCCTTGGAGCCTGATAAAGTGCGCAGAAATGCTGAAACCATGCAGCCTTTGGAGCCCGAGAACAACTTTAGTATTTAGTCATCATACGGCTCGGTTTGGCAACTAGCAATGCCTGAACGGTATAATACTGTACAATACCATTGTGAGGTGTGGTATCGCATTCGGCTTGCGTTCCTGTTCTCCTCACTCCCTTGCTGCCCGCTGCCACCTCCTTTCCTTGGGGAACGGCTCTTCACGAAAACCGGAAATCACAGTATTTGCAGTCTGTGCCTGAGAACAAGCAGAAACATTTCACTGCAAACTACAAACCACATGGTGTGGAGTCGGAGATCAGTGAGAAAATGCTGCGCCAATATTGATTGTGGTGATGCAGCTTGAGTATCCGACATGCTGTTTATCGTATTCGGAGCCAAGAGAGGTTCCGTCGGTAGGACAAAGCTCTGCCCATGTAGTTCCGGCAGCTTTCTGATCCAGGAGATCCACCTGTCGCATAATGAAGTTCGACAAAAGGGCATCGTGGTCGCAACAGTTTCTCTCCGCCGATTGCGCAATTGCGATTGCGCGCAATTGCGCGCACGCGCAACTGCGCGCACGAGGCATGGCGGCCCTGCTCGTTGCACTCGCCCTGCATCCTCCGAAGGCCAGGTCGCCAGTGCTGCACGCGAGCTGGGTCACGAGGAGTTTCCGTGCTGCAGGCTTATCCACGAGCCGCTCCAGGCGAAGCACGCATCTCAGTCATTCTCAGTCCACCCAGTGAGGGGGAAAGGAAGCATCGGAGAGCCGAGGAGGTGCCATGTTGGGTGCGCTTGGAGCATAACCAGGAGCTTTGGAAGCTGCACGACTCTCTCTGTCTCTCTCTCTCTCTTTCCAAAGCGCGAGGTGTCTCATGCCGAGTACCTTTTGAACTTGTTGAGCCAGGAGAGCCAGGACAGAGTCAGACCTCAGCCGAAAGTCCCGTCTTTGCAGGATCCCACGAAGCTGCGCACCTGCCTCGCTCCCCGACGTGACAGAGGTCCAAGCTGTACTTCTTTCAGATGTCAGGCCAGCAGTTTAGGGTTTCTCGTTTCTCAGTCTTGCAACAGCCAAGACTCCCTGGTGCAGCGAGGCAGTCGAGAACGTGGCGCATGTTCACCTGTACTGTGTTGACAAGCAGGCACCTACACCAGCACAGCTGTTGAGTCCGATTTTCGCTCTCTGCCATACTCTTGTCATGTAAAGACCTGCACAGGACGACGCCCAAAGTGAGACCAGGAAGCATGCTCAGGCACTTGACTTGGGCCCTTTGGAGCTTGGAGCCTTTGCAGGGACCTGTCTGAAGCAGGCCGCGCTGCAAGAAGCCCTCGAGGATTGTCGCCAGGGCCACCCAGGCAGCGGTGCCGTCCCCAAAATGAAGATGCCTCCGCTGCTTACGCCCTCGGATGCGGCAGAGTGCCGCCTGGTGGAGCTCAATGTGCAGCACCCAGGTCCCCACAGTTCGTCACATTTCGTCCACGGCCAGTGAATCCGTGCGAGAGAGTTTGAGGTAGATCCTGACAACGGTGCTGGGCTGGATCTCAGCGAGGGCCACTACGGCTTCGTGGTGGATGCCGTGGAAGCTGAGCCCGGGCAGCAGCGAGACGCTCAAAGGCCCGCAGGCTTCGTGAAGGAGTGCTTTCTGGCTTCCAGAGGCTCTCACCGGGAGATGTACTTCTTGAAATTGATGGTGTGCAGCCTCTTGCCTAGCCTTCGGCAGCTGTGCTTGAACCGCGTGAGGGTTGCTTACAAAGCGTGCATCAGGTTGTGGGGAGGCTTGGGACTGGAGCGCCTGGGTGAGGCTTGCAAGATTCCAGGCGGACACAGATGAAGCCCCACAAGTCCTTGTCGGAAAGGCCTTCGGCAGCCGCTTTGCAGACGGGGCTCGGCTGCGTGTTGCACGAGCCGATGCAGTGCAGGGTCGGGCCCTTTGGCAGTCTTGCCCTCAAACCCTCGGGAGACCACTGAAGCTGCCGTCAAGGATCATCAAGCTAAGGCAACTCTCGATTCCCGGACCATCGTTGTCTTCTCGCTGTGACGACTTGCGTGAATCCCTGGGCCGGGACCACCAAGGAAGCAGCGGCGCTGCAAAGTCTTGGGTTTTCCATACCAAGGTCAAGACTTGGTCATCATGGGCCAGCAGTGTGGTGTGCAGGCAAAGCTGGAGGCTGTTTCAAGAAGCTGAACCGATTGTGCTGTTGTCATGTCAAGATTCCTGCTCTGTGAGGATGATGGCGTTTGGTTGCGTGGGCATCCGCAACAGCAACGTCATGGCCTCTGTCCGTCGCACTGGCGGATTCGTGTGGAAGCTTCACGGCCCAGGCTGGGCTGCGGACGAGCTGCCGAGGCGGCTGAACCCTTGCCCATTCTGGCCAATAGTGTGCCAAAGTTCAACTGCCTACATCTGGGACCAGAAATCACCCCATCCTATGACCAGCGCTCCCGCGTAACCACTTTACGCGGCGGACGATCCAGAGTCACTTGGATAGGGAGGTTGGATCGGAATCTATGTTGCATCGGTTTGGCACCCATAAGGCTCATGCACAGCCTGCCAGGCCTGATTGTAAGGGGTGTTCGACCAAGCCAAGCTACGATGACGCTGACAGAAAGGGGTTCTGCAAAACTGGCAGGCTTCTGGCCTTCTACTTCCCCGAAACGTCGCTTCCGCTGCTGGGACTTCCCTTGTTCAGGGAATGCTGCGACTTTGCCGCAGTGTCTCACAGAGGTTCCCTTCTTGCCATTGGCGTGGTGATCCCGACGAGCTGTGCAGATCGGAGATCGCCGAACCTTCTTGCGAGGAGCCCCGTTAAATGATGTTAAATGTGCCCCTTACCAAGCTGGTGGCCGAGAAGCGCTGGAGGACAAGATGAGACAAGAGCTTCGTCTCGGCGAGCTGCCAGGCCAGCAGCACCTTGTGACAGCGCTCATGTTCAAAACGACTCCTGCTCAGATGGAAGCTGTGCAGAACTGGCATCTTGGGAAAAGCTTCTCAGAGGACAGTGGTGCATGCCTGAGAAAGCGCTACTTGCTTCGCTCTTCAAACGGAGACTTGAAGGCACTGCAAGTGCCCCGCAGCCAACACACATCACAATCTAGACTGTTTGGCACTTTGGTTAGCAGGTGCGAAGATGACGACATATTCGATGAGGATCTACCGGTGGAGCCATTGGAAGCTTCTTGGCTGCATCCATTCACGAATGCGTTATTCACCCTTATTCTTCGTAATCTGGTTGGGCGACAGGCGCCGGACGACGGCCCAGATGTATTCGAGGGACAGGTGCACCTCTTCCTTCAGAAAGCCTTCACTCTAAGCTTTCGGCCAAAAGTCGCTGACAGGTGCTTGCACCCGAAACACATGTCTCGGATCCACTCAGGGTCGCAGCCTCATGCAGGACTCGGATGCTGGTTGGAGTGCAGAAGCGTTTTGTTCAGGTCCTGATGCTGGTTGGGCTGCCAGGATCCGGCCAGGAAGCCCAGGGCTGTGAGGCTGATTCGCCCTGCGCAAGTTCGGACAGCCCCGACTGTCCTAGGCAAGAGTACCCTGGCGGCCAGGCCGGTTTTGGGACACTGACAGCCGACAGTGATAGCAAGTTCCACAGCTCTAATCGTGCCTTCCGTGAGCGCTTGCGGGTTCCTGTTGTGGAGCACTAACCTGTGGACACGTCGCCTCGGCACCAGATGGTTGCAACTTGTTGCAGTTGCAACCGTCGACCCGAACGTAGGGTGGCTGAAGAGACGCAGACGAGAGCAGAATGATACGGCAGAGCACGTTGGACGAAGTTTCGAAAGTTCGGTGGGGTTGTGCGCATGTCTCGGACCACTTGGGCACCGACTACCCACAACTAGCAGGTGGGTGATGGTGGATGATGTAGGCACAGTCTGTATGGCCGCCAAGCTGCAGGCCTTGCGTGGTGTGGGCAAAACGGTGGGTTGAAGTTGAAGAAGCTAGGTCAACGGCAGAGACCTGCAAAGTACATAAACTTCATGGAAGTATGCAAGAGGAGCAAGACCAGAAACGCAGGATCCGAGCCGCCGCGACGTGTAAAGCTTGAGTTTCTACAAATCATGTTCTGAGAAAGCGTACCAGCATGCAGCGTGCTTCATCGTCTGTGTTCATCAGTTCGGCGCTGTTGTAAGCTTTACTGTATGAGCCAGGATGCACCGCCTTGGGTGTGGGCCTTTTTTGCTTCTTGTCTGGCCAAAAGCAGTAGCTGCTATGAAATGCAAGGTGGGTCGTCATAAACCAGGACACCCTCGGGGTCGGGCTCTCAGGGGAGTTGTCAGCATGAGCACGAAAATTGAGGCCGCACCTTTTGCGCATTTCAGCACATGTCATATGGTGTCAGGACAGGAAGAAATGCGTGACCACTGCCATTGATGCATTGTCCTCCGTGCTGCTTGCAAGCTTTCGGACAACGCCTCGTTGAGCTGCCGCGCTTCCGCTGCGGCGAACGCGAACGCGGCCAGGGGCAGAAGGTGGTCATCGACCGTTGCAACGTCACGCGACTGCAGCGGCGAGTCTGGCTCGGGGTGGCAGATGAGAGCCAGGAGCCGCCGCGGGACGCGGACGCGCGGACGCGGACGCGGAAGCGCAGCCGAGACCCAGCGCCGCGGCGTCGGAGCGCCTCCGAGCGAAGTCCCCGCGCCAGGCCAGCGTGGGCTGCATCTGGTTGGATGTGCCGGAGGCACATCCGTCGAGCTTAGAGAAGTGTTGCACGGTTGCACGTGCCATTTGAGACGTGCTGGTGTGCCGCAGCGGTGGTCTATCAAGGGGACGTGCTACAGGGCTCGTCTGCAGCCATGTCGCTCGGTCGACAGCAGTGAGCCGTAAAGAAGGCTTGATTGCATGCTTCCTTTGATTTTGGGCTTGCTTCCAGCATTTTCCAGCCTGCTGTGATCTGCTGTGCGTCATGATGCAGGCTTTCCGCCTGACACATGGCCGGTTCCACAAGCCTTGCTGACTTTAAGCAGCCTCTTGGCAGTGTGGTGAAGGAGGTGTGCGACGTGGTGCTTCCACATCCGGGGGGCTCTGAGGCTTGCGCTGCTTGGTGAAGGAGCTTATTCCGCCGTTTACAAGGTGCTCCCTGCGACCCAGAGCTACCAGACGCACTGTCCGTGGAGTCGACAGGTTCTTCGCTTGGCGGACAACGAGATCTATGCCTTGAAGAAGGTTCCAGCCCTGAAGTCGTCCGCTCGTGTGCTCGCTTGCCACTGCCATCGTTGTCAACCAAGGTCAAGCTCCCTTCTCTATCCGACAAGGAGAAACAGAATGCCTTGAATGAGGTGCTTGCAATTCTGGCCATCATCTTCAAGCGAACGTCTTGACTAACTTAGACAGTCCCCAGCGTATGTACTTTTGCGCAGGTCCGGTTGCTTGCATCTGTCAAGCACCCAAACGTCTTGCCCCAAGTACTGCCATGACCGGCACGTACTCTGCCACATTCTGGATTTTGCAGTGCGCAGAGTGTGTCCCAGCCAGCATGCAAAGCCGCTGCAATTATCGATTGCACCTGCAGCTACTACATAGCTGTTGTGCCTGCCTGACTGCCGGTGCGCACGCGTGCGGCCTGTGGTGCCGTCGTCAAAAACGCTTTGGACATCAGGTCGTCGCTTACAAGGAGGCGTTTTGGGACGACAAGACCCGGTGTCTGTGCATCGTGCAGGACTGTCTCTGCATCCTTTGCTTGGTGCATCTGCACCTTTGACAGGAGTGTGCCGACGGCGACCTCCTTCAGCAGATCAATAAATGCAAACAGGAACGCGCCTACCTGCGCGAGGTGCTTTGAGCTGCATTGAGTGTGTCAAGTTTCGGAGAGCCAACCTGCAGGCCGACGTGTGGCGATACCTCGACGGGATGTGTCAAGGCCTCAAGGCACGGAGATCTTCCAGAACATCTCTGAAGCACCCTCTTGTTACACTTCCGGTAGGCCTTGCACGACATCCGGGTGTTGCATCGCGACATGAAGTCAGCGAATGTCTTCCTGCATCTGAGCCGCAAAGAGAGAACTGACCCAGGCGAACGTTAGGGAAGCAACCCTTGAAAGTGTTTCGAAGGTCCGCAAAGCCGAAGTCGTGGTCAAATTGACCAGGCTCCTCTCATGCTTCGTGTCAAGCGACCACTGAGGAGTCACACGAAGGATGGGACCGTTGCAAAGCTTGGAGACTTCAACGTCTCGAAGGCAGAGCAGGATGTCCTGATCGCCTGACAACCGTTGATCGCAGCCTGTGCCCAGGTTGCGAAGCGCGGTCTTTGCATGACTCAAACGGGCACGCCTTACTACGCATCTCCGGAAGTTTGGCGAGACATGCCCTACGACGCACCTCGCTTCTCTGCATCACGCACTTGAAGCCGGAAGCTCAAGACAATGAAAACCAAGGCGAAAAGTGACATGTGGTCTCTGGGCTGTATCCTGTACGATGCTCGTATTTACTCATTGACAGAGTGTTGTGGCTATTCTGGTTGGTGCTGGGGCGAGGGGGAAAGGAACTGGAACGTGCCCTGATTCCATCAAAGGAGATGGTGGCTCTGCGACCTCCTTTCCGAGCGGAGGATATGGAGGGGCTGTATCGCAACTTGTTTGAGTAGAGCAACTCCCATGTCACCTTCACCTGGTGTTGCGCGTGGTCGCAGAGGTAAAGTTGTGCGTGGGCAGTACCCACGAATACCGGCACATTACAGCAGCTGGTCGCAATCGGTGACTTGATGAGCCGTCTCTTGTCGAATCTTCGCTCGCAGGCCAGGACCTTGCGGATGTGATCGCCGCTCTTCTTCAGGCGCGGTGAAAAAGTTGTTTGCGGACTCCAGCACTCGGTACTCCCTACTCCCTTCTGTTTCAGGTCCATCCTCGGAATCGTTGGGGCCTCGGCTGTGAAATGCCATGCCGCGGCGGTACTCTGAACGGAATCATTCCCTTTCTTTTTGCCCAAGGCCCAGCTGTGGACCAGTTATACCAAATGACTCAAATGGCTCGTCATTGCAATGGACTCCCTCGAGAGGAGATGCCGCGCATCACGTGGCAGCATGAAGCGTTTAGGTCCTGAGGTTGTTTCAACTTTGCATGCATTTGCATGTGTTTCAGCTCAAAGGAGAAGTTCACATCTGACCTGTTGTCCACCATCAAGCTTCCGAAGAACGCCATAGCTGCCTTCTGAGATGTTCCGCCCAGCTAGTCCAGAGACTTTAGTGCAAACATGGACTTCGAAGTACCTAGAAATGCAACTTTGGACCAAGGACCTCGGCGGATGCCTTCCCAAGCCGCGCTACCAGATGGATTTGCGCGCGATAACCTCGGCATTGGCCAGCCGATGTCGAAGCCCACTTTGGGGGTTTTAGTTCTAGTTTCTCTCCGAGGATGCGCTTCTTCCTGAAGAGTCTGATCGTTTTGACACGGACAGTCCTGCAGAACGCCAAGCAGGGCGCAGCCGGATGGGATCTGCGCAAGCTCAAGGTCCCTGAGAGGGCAAAGGAAACGGTTCTAAAAGTTGAGACGAGGCAGCATGTCAGCATGCTCTGCTTCTTCGCGGAGGCCTTCCTCCGATACCTCCGGCACGGGGCACCCGGAACCTTGGAAGCGCGGGGGGCGCATCCGTGGCTCGTGAGGACCGGGAGAATTTTAGCCGGAGAGGAGTTGTCCATGCCATGCCGAGCCATGCTGAATGGCAGAGAGGAAGCTGGAGATAGCCTTGACATCTACATGCAGCTCCTGGGCTGCAGGGTCGTTAAGTGTGACCAGGTGTCTTGTACGGAAGATCCTCCCATCTCCAGGCGTGCTGAAGGCAGGGACGAGACAAGCGCTAGCCGTGCAGTGCCTCGGCGGGCCATCGCCTGAGAACAGACAGTGGCAAACTGTACCGGCTCTTGAAAGCTCTTTCCCAGAAGGACATGACCGCATCTCGCCCCGAAAGCGATGCGAGCAGCGTTGCTCCCTATCAGGCGGGGTTGCGCTTCAGATCTTGTGAACACGTCTTGACGGATGTGGCTGATGCAGGTTGGCAATGTCGGCCGCCAGCCCAGGCTACCAGCTGTCGGAGAATCTCGAGGATTCCCTCGACTTGCACACATGCCGGCCCGCTGGCTTTCTGGGAGTCATGCGACACGATGCGACGCCCAGGAGTCACCTTGAACCCTCATTACAACGTGGGGCAGAAGCAGCTGCCCAAGATTATTGGAAACGGATTCCAGCCAGCAGCAAAACTTTGCAAAGGCAGAGGGAGCCACGAAGACCGATGTCCATATACGCCCGTCAGTCTGCGGCCAAGCACAAGCGACGCCTCCTGACCAGGTCTTTGTGTGACGCATTGGTTCAAGCTTTACACCAAATGTGGCCTGCATGGGCACTTGAACCATTGCAAAGCCATGCTGAACCAGGCTTGCAGTCTGAGGGGCATTGCCAAACACGTCTTGGGTTCCTGAACCTACGCCTCGAGCCATAACCTACTCATCGGCTCCCGGAAAGCCGCACTTCACACCTGGGTGTCTGACAGCCCGGGACGAGAAGCCTTCGGGAAAAGGCGTTGCCGTGTTGGCGGCCGAAAGCCGGCAGGCCAAAGCATCTAACGGCCCAACCAACCTTTCGATACACCTCTCGGGGGGGGGAGGATTGGAGACACCAGGTAAAAGCAATTCGCGCTTGAGCATTCCATATCTTGGAAATTGCATCTCAGCCGATGGAAGAAGTACGACCGCTTTGGCAATGTTTCATTGTCAGATATTGTCAGTTTCACGAAGATTTGGCTGGCGGTCATGCTCGTGGCCGCGTAACTAGGAGACACTCACGGCTGAACCGCCACGCATTGACCACTGTCGACTGCATGAGGCAATATGGTGTTGGAGAGTCGCAGCCCTGTTTTTTTCTCAAAGCTTGTCGCAGATCACCCCTCGCCATGCCGAGGCCTGCTCGCCCAATCGAGAAGGACGAAAGACAGCCAAAAGATTCAGGCATAAACGGTTGGGTGCTTGGGAGCATCTCCTCGCATCCTCCCGCTTCCAAGGCAAAAAACGTTCTCTCATTCCGAGGCAGGAGCACATCGTGCTTGTCACATTGAGTCTTTCTGTTCAGCTTCCATGATGCATCATGCTTGTGATTCTGTCCATCCAGCGCACTTCCTTGTCGCAATTCACATTATCTCGTAGATTCAATTCATATACCAGGTACACACATGTGTGTGTGTGTAACGTATGTAGGTAGGCAGGCAGGTAGGCAGGTAGGCAGGTAGGCAGGTAGGTAGGCAAGGCAATGCAAAGCAATGCAATACAAGGTATGCAAGTATGCAAGTATGTATGT
>CAJNDV010037219.1:0-76866 GCA_905221635.1 Symbiodinium sp. CCMP2456 | reverse complement strand
TTAATAAGGTGCAGACTTAATAAGGCGAGGAAGCAAACAACAAGTAAGTAAGTAAGTAAGTAAGTACGTAAGTAAGTAAGTAAGTAAGTATGTATGTATGTATGTATGTATGTATGTATGTATGTATGTATGAGCATCCGGCTCCATCGTGAAGGAGCATGCTGACCCCGTGGGTCGTGCGTGGGGGTGGCTTCCTGGTGTTGGGTGGCTTATCGGTGAGGTGTGTCGTCAGAAGGCAGCCGAAAAGCTTTGACGTTTGGCGGGGGTGGCTGGCTTGGTTTGTGCTTCAGCTAATTATCCTTTATGGTAGTATCAGAGCCATGGACCTCGTTGCCCCCCATGGTGCCAGTAAGATCCCCAAGTATGCCTCGAGACTTCTTCTCTCTGATTATCTTTGCATTTTTGTGGAAAATCATACGTTGGGGCACCTCACAAGGCAATGGGATCATCTTGCCACAGGGGAGCTCCGTCAGCGGCAAGGTGCCTTGCTACGGCGGTGGCAGCCTATGGGCGCCTTTGGCCTATGGTTCGAGGGCTGGATTCTACTCACGGATGCTAGAAGGCTCGACTTGCTTGGTGAGACGATTGAACATCACCGGGAATTTGGGGTGGCAATGTTTCGTGCAATATGCCAGCACCTCTGGATGAGGAGGTGCTCCCTGAAGCGCATCCTGCGGGGGGCTATCAAGGACGGCAAGCGCCTTGTAGGACAGCACTGGGACGTGAAACTGGCATGCATGGCACTCTTGTTCGCTGCCCTCCTCGGGGCACTCGCTCTCGGCAGCCTGTGTATGGGGGCGGCATGCTCCTGGTGCTTCGACCCGATCCATGGATCATGTTCGAGTGCCCACAGCCTGCTTGTGTGCACCGTCTTCATGCTGCTGACTTTGTCTTTGAGCGCACTCCTGAAGCTGTGCATCTTCAGTCAGTGCAGACCTGCATCACTTCTGAGCAGGCTCAAGATACCGCCGGAAGTGCCAGCTCTGCTTCACCCCTGAGGCCAGGAGAGGCCCCACGCGGACTTCCTCCAGGCCGATCCAGCTCGTGCAGATGCAGTCCCTGCGTGTATCGCAGATGGTGGGAAGGGCGCTTGGAATCACGCAAGGCCCGCAAGGCTACATGTTGACAATATGTTGACGCTTTTGCCAGCCCAATGGAGAGGCTGGGACCGCTTCACCATCAGGATTGAGCAAATGCAGCCGAGCCAGTACTACCACCCGCACGTTCTCGAGATCACCGATGGCGCGCACGAGGGGGCTCCAGAAGCTCCGGACGGGCCGGCCATCCCAGGCCCAGAGCCTCGAGACTCCGCTGCTGCAGCGACTGGCTTCGACATGAACAGTGCCATCGCCGACCTGGCAGCGGATGAGGAGCCGCTCTTACCGAGAACGGGATCGGAAGCCTCGGCTTTGACATCCTCCAAGAAGTTCGACCCCAAGCCTGACCCTTACTCATGTCGTCATCAGCACATCTGTGAGCATGGAGGGTTTGAGCAGCAATCCTCTAGCAGTGCCTCTAACGTACTATCAGGCGAAAGCGTGCTGAAAGGGCGTAGAGTGATCTGCTGAGTAGGGCCGAGCCTAGCATGCTTGAAGCATCGGTGTCTACAACAGAGACACATGCAGCCTCACCGGGTCGATTCTTGGTGCTTTTGGTGGATCGCCTTCACCCGCTATAACGGCCAGTACAGCCCGACGACACCCCTGCTGAGCTGGTCGGTGGCCTTGTTGCTGGTCTTGATTGACGTCGTTACTGTGTACACCTTGTCTTGCCTCCTCAGGTCAAAAGCGGGCTTCGTTGACGGGAAGACACAGAAGGCGGGCTACCGGAAGCAGCGTTCGATCAAGGTCGATAAGCACACCCTGGCATCAGTGAGTGCTCCTTTGTGTACTGATCTGTCTACTACCAGAAATCACCATGGCGATGGCAGATGCGAGGGTTGGACCCCCTGATCACCGCAGGGATCCTGGAGCTCCTCAACCTTGTCCAAGTGCACATGCCCACGCGGAGCACACCGTTGACAGCCGTTATGCTAGGTTTCCTATGCTTCTTCATTCCCGAGTGACCCCACAAAAGAGAGCGTTCATGCGTGCTATTAACAGAGCCTGCAAACGCCCTGAACACACTACATGGTACAGAGGTCGACTGTTCCATCTAGATGAGCTCCAGCGAGGCCACGGCAAATCCCACGACATCCTTGCCCAACACAAGGCCCCAGGAGGCCCCAGAGACGGCTCATAGTGATCACCTACAAGTAGTGTGGGGGCCTCTCCTCAATCACCGATCAGGAGATCCTCGCCCGGCTCGAAGACGAGGAGAACCGGGGTCGGACTGTGGACGTCCTGCGTTTGTGGCGGGAGGATTTCGAGTTTCCCATCGCCCAGACCCATCCGCGAGATCCTCAGTGGTAAACCATTCACTCTGGGGGCGTTCAAAAACCCGGGATCGTGTGTCTCATCAGGAGTGCCCTTCTTCCTGCTGATTCTATACGGCTTAATGCTCTGCTCCCAGGGAGGTTGCTTCACATCAGACTACATGTTGACGCGCCTGTCGATTTAATTTGCGTTTATCAGTTCGCGTGGAACACAGGCAAGGCCTCACTTGCCCAGTCCCATATAAGGTCACTGATCTACTACGACAACGAGCGCAAGTATGGCAGCATGTCGGCATGAGTGCCTCTACGTGACGGATGCATCTTGCTGGGTGACTTCAATACGCCCATGATCCCTGAGTCTCCGTACTGCGGAGAAGGCGTTGTACCATGTGCAGGACGCCCTCAGAAGGAGCAAGACACCCTCCAAGACATTGTACGGAGGATGAGTGGCAGGGTCCTCAACTCATGGCAGGCTTCAGGTGTGTCAGCTCGCACCTTTCACCCCTCATGGCAGGTCTCAATGAACATGGCGCACAGATTGACTACATTGTGATTCGGGGCAACATGATATATGGAAGTTCTTCTCGGATTTGTATGCTGGGCCTGAGCCTGGACAGGATGTTCTGCGCCCAGGACGAGGTTGCGTGGGCCATCAAAAAACTCTCCCCCAGCAATGCCATGCCGTCCTTTGCCTCACCGGCCGCGTTGTGGAAGGCACTCCAGGTACCACTGACGCCGTGGATTACGTCACAGTTTGCCTCGATCTTCAGCCTGGACCCGTCGTGGTTCCGTCAAATTGGAATCAGAGCGAGCTGCCCAAGCCAGGAAAGGCTATAACAGCGGCTTCACAATTGCGGCCAATTTGCCTACTCACGCCAATGGCTAAGGTGCTCGCTTTTGTGTTGGCGGGGAGGTTGCAACCGTATTCCCTGCTGTACGTAGCCGATGTGCCCCAATAAGCACACCTCAACGGACGCTCTCTTCAACAACAAGCTCTGGAGCGAGTCATTTCGCGCTGCGCAGAGGTCCGCACACTGGTGGCCCACTGGAGGCGCAACAATCCAGGAATCTCTTTGCGAAGAGACAAGGCCGGAGTTGCCAGCCAGTTCAGGGAGGGTTCCAACTTTCACTGGATATCTCGAAAGCCTACGACGATTGCGTGACTAGAGCCGACTTGCGTCATGCGCATGAAGATGCCAGTGTACCAGCTGATCTCATCGCGCTGATACTGGCCATCCACAATCAGGCCCGGCAGTACATCAAGCATGGCGACAACGATGGCAGCCTCTGTCTCCGCAGTGGGCTCAGACAGGGCTGCAGCCTCTCACCCATCCTTTGGGCAGTCTACTCAGGCTGGATCTTGCGAACACTACATGCCCAAGGCCAGGTGGATGTCACCAATACAGGCACAGCCTTCGCAGACGATTACCGCTTTGCCTGGACGATCAGGTCAGGCAAGAACCTGGAGATGGCCTATGCAGGCGTCAAGGCCATCCTGGCCATACTCATCTTATGGCCAGGGGCTTGCAAATTCAGTGTGAATAAGACGGTCTTGATAGTGGAGCTCAAAGGCCCAGAAGCGGCTGGCGCCTTTCAGAAGTACATCAGCGAGAAGCCGGAAGGCCAGTTCAGGGTAAGGTGTGTGCATTTCACATCGGAAGTTCGAACAGGCCGCATTCCAGAAGAGGGTGAAACTGTGCAAGGCACAGTTCTCCAGACTTAAATCCAGTTTGAAATGCCCAGCCGTCAGCCTGAAGCGACATCTTCAACTGTGGCAGGCTTGCGGGCCTCCGTGTCTTCTGCATGGCCTCGAGTGTACTGGCCTGCCGAAAACGGAGGCGAGACAGATTACGTCACTGATCATTCACCAAGTCCGGCTAACCGGCCGATCTCACAGTATGATCACACATGAATGTAACCAGCAGTTCATGTTCAGGATGAAGATCTCCCTGCCAGTGGAGACCCTCTACCAGGCGTTGTCCCGAAGGCCAACCGCTGACGAGTACCTGAGTGAGAGCCTCCGCCCGAGCCAGGTGCAATTGCAATGGCGCAATGTGCTGAGAGGACACCTTGAGGATGCGAGGGCAGATCTGAGTGGAGCCCAGCAAAAGCTATCGACGCAGACTGCTAAGCTTGTTCCTGTTGATCAAGTCCTTCATGAGCTCTTTGAGTGTACAGAATGTGGACAACAGTTCAGCACGGAGGCTGCTCTACAGAGACATAGATATGTGTCGCACATGGAGGCTTCTGAACAGCGTGATCGCAGAGAGGCTGTGAAGTCACACGCTAAGCAAGCCCCCATGGAGGGTGCCAAGGACGGGGTGCTTCAGAGATTCAATAACTGGCCCAGCTTTTACTATCGTGTGAACTCCCGAAGTTGCGACGGTCTCAGGGCTCTTTATCAAAATGCAGATGCAGGCCTTGTTCTTGCAGATCTCTCTCAGGCTCTTGTGCAGAGAGAAGACATGCTTGACTTCGCGCGAAATCACACCTGGCTTGAAATAGTGGCTCATCCTGCCATCCTGTAGAACATACAGCGCTGCCCTGAATGTCATCATTGGGTCACCTCACCCACCTACATGAAGCGTGACATGAAAGCCAAGCATCCGGAGGTTGTGAAGCTGATAGATGATTGCACTCAGTTTGTCCGTGACGGTAACCAAGGGATCCAAAGTCCGTGCCGCTTTTGCCGCATCCCCCTTCAAAGACAGGGCGCCCATCTTCGCTCGTGTGCCGGACTGTTTTGTGGGGCATATGTGCACTCGCGCGTTGCTCGTGGCCCACCTCTTCCATTCTGCAAGAATGGAGGCACCAGGGCCGGCCCAGATCGAGTTGGAGGAGGCAGCGGCGGAGCTGAGAGTGATCGAGTCACTTCTCCCGAGAGGAGCGGCGGAGCTGAGAATGATCGAGTCACTTCTCCCGAGAGGAGCTCCGCCGACGCAACTCCCACGCAGGCTGCGACCGCCAGCGCAGAGGCACGAGTACGACGAGGAGATGCCGGTCCAGGGCATGGAGGATCACGCCAGAGTCCCAACTCAGCTGGGAGATGCCGAACGAAGACCGGCCCAAGTGGCACAGGCCAGAACATCCGACCCTTCATGGGGGGCAGGTCACAGTACGAACCAGTGGCGCGAGCAGTGGGACGACTACCAGAAGGACCAGACAGGCCAGGATGCGCTCATGAAGGAAGTCCAGGCTCTCAAACTGACAACCCGGACCCTGCGTCACGACAACCAGCTCACCGTCAATGCCCAGGACTATGCCTTCATGATCTTCATCCGCACCGATACGGTGAACAACCTCGGCACGATCCTCTACGAGGCGGGCAAAGCGCGCAGCGAGGTGAAGACGTCGCCCGAGAAGCTGGAGTCCCCGATGAGGGCAATCTTGATTCAGAAGTTCCTGAGCACCGTTGTGGAGCGCTACGAGCAGGTCCTGGGCTCCCCCGACAAGATGACCATGGCCAAGCAGTTGGGATGGTTTTCGGAGGACGACGTGTGATCAACCCGAGTGACCGAATGTCGCACCTCAGGCAAGCCACCAATCGGTTCCATGCCACGCAGGACCTAGCGAGCTCCTAAGAGAACACGACGATAACTTTCATGTTAGATGTGGGCCTACGCACTCAGGAAGCAAATCAGATGTGGAAGCATCTCAACATCCTGAGCTACTCCGCGGCGTGGATCGTCGGAGGAGCTTTCACTCGGCGTGCGAGGCTAAAGAGGGGGCCGCTTGCGCAGAAGATCGCCCAGGCCCAGCAACAACGGCAAGGAGCGAAGAGCAAAGGCAAGGGCAAATCCTCCGGCTTCACTTCATGAATGTCGGTAATCGTTGCTATATCAATGCGCTGCTCCATTGCCTGATGACAATCGAGATTGAGCGAACAGGGCACACATCCTTGTTCCCAAAGGCTTAGCATTCATTCTACAGGGGCTTCTGAATGCTGGGAGCCCCATCACAGTGTGGGATGACCTGACCTGGCAGCAGCTCATGAATGATTGGGTCGGCCCCCACCAACAACACGATATTGCGGAGTTCCTTCAGTTTGTTGTCAGCCGGTGTCCTCAGCTTAGTGATACGTGTGGGATTATTTGGGCGGCCAGACTCGAACATGCTGGAGTAGTAGCTGTGCAGGGTGCGGGATGCTCCCTTCCACTTCATTTTTGTCCGGCTTCTGACGTGGTTCAGGATAAGGTTGAGGCGATTACTATTCAACAGTTGGTGGATGAGTGGTCGGGACAGGCTGCGCGACATGCCATGGTTAGTGTGCCAAGGGCATTGATATTGCAGGCGGGGCGCTTCCGCCTAGATGACAAGGGGACATGCCATCCACAAGTGAGGTATAGGGTCATTCCTCTTCGGGAGCTTCGTATGCCTGTGTTTACCGATGGCATACATGTCTCCTGGATTACTTGTCACTTGAGTGCCATCGCCACTCACAAGGGTAGCACGCCGTATTCCGGCCATTATCAGTCCATACTGCTTGTGTGCGATCAGTTCTATGTGACGGATGATAATCGTGCCGCCACCCTTTGCTCTGAGGATGCTGTTTCCAGCTGATCGGGACTCTTACATTTTCTTCTATGTCAGAGCTTGAGTGGCGGAGTTGAGCTCTTTCTCCTTCTTTGTTCGGGGATGTGCAATGTGCAGCCTAAAGCCGAGGCCATGAAGCTTTGTCCTCACATGCACTCGCCAAGGCTACGGACTTGGCAGCGGGAAGTGAAGTGAAGTATGTAGTACGTGTGTATGTATGTATGTATGTATGTATGTATGTATGTATGTATGTATGTATGTATGTCTTCATGCTTGCTTGCACGCGTGCGTGCGTGCATGTACGTGCGTGCATGCATGTGCACGCGTGTGTGCGTGTGTGTGTGTATATATGTAATTTATGTGTATGTATCTATGCATCTGTGTGTCTGCGTATCTATGTATCTTTCTATGTACCTTTGTAATTTTCTACATACCCGAAAAGTGCCTTGTACAAACGATCCTCGGCTCAAGTCTTCTTACAGTGATATTCACCCCCTACGTTTCTTGTTTATGTTGGCAGTCTCGCACGAGCCTTGAAAACATTAAATATGCTTAGCTCTTAGGCTTCTTAAACTTGATGCAGTGTCCCATGGCCACAAACGTCCCAGGGCCTGATGCAATTGGATGAAGCCGACAGACCCCTCATATACAATGGTCCTCTGTCCCATGGCTTCCGATACATGTGTAGTTTGTTTCACATGAATGTATACGCCTCCGCAAACATTATAGATCCTCCAGCATCATCCTGTACATGTAGTAGCTCACTTCTGCAATAGACTAACTCCTCAATCAACAAACTAATGTGCGCATAAGGCTGAAGCTACATTCCGAACCCCAGCCTTACACTCTGCAGCTCAGCTCAGATTGCTCAGAGACATCATAAGCCGACATGGCCGAAAACACATCGGTCCCTCCTCCCCCCGGCCCTCCCCTCCCTACCTCCCTACCTCCGTTTCTCCTTCCGTCCCCTCTCCCCTCCCCTCTCGTTTAAACGCATTTGCATGGTCTATATGGCCTATGCTTTCAGCAATGACGGTTGGCACACTCACAGGTATGCATCATGTTGCAACTAGTACACTGGCTCGAGTGGTTCAGAGACACTGGCTGTCAATTTCAGTAAGAGTCGGCATCGATTTGTGTTTTTCTTCGGCCGCTTGGATTCTGCAGAAAGCGGGCGGGTTCTAAATCTGAGGTGAACAGCTTACCTTATTTACCCAGCATCAGCAAGGTGGTGCAAGCGGTGGTGTTATTCAGTTGCAAATCTCGGAGGTTTGAACAAAAAAGCATGTGAGTGGTATGAGCTCAAGCGATACGGATTCTTGACGATACGCGAGCAATATCTAAGACTCTAAGACATGCGCTTGTGTGGGGCGAGTTGCCTTAAGGATGATGGGAATGATGCGGCAAGGAGCGCCATGACGGGCTGCAGCACGGATTCTCTTCGGAATGTGCTACTGTTTTGGATAGAAGATGGAGAGTTTGTGCATTAACTGTACAACGGTTTTGCGATTGTACGCATCATAGTTGGGAGGCCCTGCATGTATATCCGCAGACACCTCGTCCGTACATCTTTTTTTGTGCTAGCTTTGAGTTCCTTGGTTGCATGCACACATGTTTTATATCTCGGAAAGCCACGGATGACACAACCACGATCGCCCATGCCAACGGTCCCCGTGCAGCAGGTTGTTTTAGCAGATGGCAGATGGGGCACCTGCGTGGTGCTGAATGCCATCATTGTAATTCGGCTGCTGCGCGGTGCTGAAGTACCTGGCGCAAGCCATGTTCTCACTTTGGCAAATGTTATTGTGCACGGCAAGCGGAAGGGTGAGATGATGATGGAATTTTCAAGGCCTGAGTTTTTATTGCATGGGCTTTCCGTGCCAGTACTTGTGACGGGTCCCTAAAGGGGGCTCGGCACGCAGCTCTTTCGATCAAAAATGGCGAAGTGTACTGAGCCAGATCTGGGTTGGCCTTCGAGCTTGCACAAAGCATCTGAAGCGGTGACAATCATTAGCAGTGCCAGGAGGAATGTGGCGACCGAGTGCTTCATCGCTTCGGCCATAAAACTCTCCCGGCCAACGACTCCAGCCTCGAAGCAGACAGCTGAGCATCGATCGGACTAGGCTTAGGGCTTTAGACGTGCGATTTGCATAAGAAGCAGCGTGCATATATCCAAGCCCGGATCACAGCACTGCCTAGGTCATATCTGCTTTCCAAGATCGCATGGAAGTCCCAATGGAGGCAATAAGCTTCGCAGTCGCAGCAGTAGGACGAAACTTTGCGCAAACCGGTGTCTTTCTCGGGAGCCTGAAAGACATGCAAATGGGCTTCTGTGTCGTTGAGCGCCCAGTCCCTTCCTGCTGAAGAGCGGAAGCAAGCCCCTTCTTCAGTGAACACGCAGAGAAGCGGAGCAGCTGCTCCGGAGCCTTCTATTTATTTGGGGTTTTCTGATGCTTGCCGGTTTCGTTTTTTGTGCAGGCGGAAGGATTCGTGCTCTGGCGTGCTTGCGACGATGGCGATGTTGATGAGGCAGTGCCCGTTCTACTCGTGACGTTCTTGATACCCCCTGCATCGCATCATCAAAGGTCTGAGAAGCCTTGTGCCTTGAGGCTGTTGCTGAGATTCTGGAACTTGCCGAAAGCAGCGAGGTCATAGACTCGAAGCGACGCCGAAAACGAAAAGATGAATTTGCAAGATCTCATGCTCGAAAGTTTCGCCAGGCACAGGCTGCCGAGACAGCCGCGGCACCTTCACCGACAGGGTATCCGAAGGCTGTGCGTTGTGGCGATGATGGCTTCGCGTACAAGGCGACTCACAAAATACGAGCTCTGCGAAACCAGACCCGTGCAATCACTCGGGCTGCACATGACTGCGCAGTCCTCTGTGCTCGCTGCTAGGCGGTGCAGCGACGCGGAGTTCGCGCACTGTACCTGCGCGCTGTGCGCCGCCAAATCGAATACTACCTCTCTGACCGGGCAGCTCCTGCTGTGAGCTGTGCAGAGCCGGGTTCAGGGCGCAGGGTATGGCTCCTTTGGACTTGCAGGACAAGAATCTGAAGCAAGACTGGCTTTCCCGGCCTGGTTGGAGCCGGCACCCGAGAGGTAAGGAGATTGCCAGCTGCCAGGTTTTTCCAAGAAAAGATTGTCGAGGCACCTTGGAGCGGATATGGACACGAATGTTGTTGCGGCGGTTTCGGTTACGGCTATGCAGTGGGCGCCGGTGACAGTGACTAGGGTATTGCTGCTGTCGTCATCGTTGCGGATATTGTTGTTGTTGTTGTTGTTGTTGCCGTGGTTTCGGTGGTGGTTGCTCTTGATGATATGTATCGGGAGGGTAGACGAAGATGACAACGAAACATAGGGTTCATAGGGTGATGATTCTGCTGGTGGTGGTGATGATGACGGTGAGGGTGAGGGTAAGGAGGATGAGGAGGATCAGCAGGAGGAGGAGGAGGAGGAGGAGCAGCAGGAGGAGGAGCAGAAGGAGGAGGTGGAGATGGTGCTGCTTGGTGGTGGATAGTGTGGTAGTTCTGTGTGTTGGTTCTGGCTGCTGTTGCTCCAGATTGGCGCTTGTGCTCTCTGAAGAGCGTACCTGCTGATTCTTTTGTCAGCACATGCCGCTGTAGTGTTTCAACATTGGTGACTTGTATTTTCACGGCGGTATGTTTATCCTGATTTCAAGGGTTGGTTGAGTACAGCTTCATGATTCACGTCGACTGTTCATAAGCAGATGGACTTTTGGATATTCGATCAGTGCTTTTCATGTACCGTGAAGCCTGCTCTATTAAATCTGCTGTTGGTCACTTGTTTCTGTGCATCGCCGGTGAGGAGCCTGAGCCAGGGTGGCTCGAGATGCGCTGGATCTTGTCGTGTCCGCGTATCAGGGATGTGCATTGCCCCTTGGTTGATGTCGGGCTTGGGGAAGTGAGCTGGCTAAATGCTGCTTCAGGCTTTTCAGATGGTCTGGAATGCCCTAAACCCTAAACCCTAAACCCTAAACCCTAAATGCTGCTTCAGGCTCTTCAGATAGTCTGGAATGTGTTCCAAGGTGCCTCCCTGGTGGACGTCCTGGAAGCTCTCGGGCCTTCTACCCTCAAAGTCAAGGCGCGAGCATTCTCGTCATGGGCTCCCTATCAGGCTGCCAAATCACTAAGTGATGCCCAGTGCCTTTAGGAGCAAGCTCTTCAACATTCTTTCGTCTAAGAGCTTTGGACAACTGCTCTTTGCCATTTTTGATGGCGGGATGAGAGTCAGGGTTTCTTCGATATTGCTTAGCCCGAGCTTTATGAACGGCTTTCAAGGAGGTATCCCTTGTAGCATGCTTCTTGGCGTAATGCTCTTTTACAGCAGCCTTCATGGCATACGGATGCATACGGAGTGAGCCCATGCGGCAAGCCAGTGTTACAAAAGGGGCACGACCAGGCCCTGAGCCCGAACGGAACTTTGGCACTCACCTTAGTATGCAACACAGGTTCTTGAACACCAGGAACAGTAGCAGGAACAACTTCCGGGTGCCTGCTAGCCAATTGACGGGAACATGTGGCTCCATCGCCGCAGCATGCAACTGCAGAGTGCGCTCTTGCGATCTTTTGCCTAGCGCATGAATGTTCAACATTGCCATCTCAGCGCTCTGCTGATATGCTCAAAAGCATTCCCTGATGTCACTCGTCCTTAGGAAGACTGCCAGGCTTGCAGTGGCACGCACTGGGTGCGAAGGCAGAGCAAGCAAGATTTGCAGGTATCATAAGCGTGTGCAGGAGTGTAGTTGTAGGAGCTGGCTGCGTCGACAATTCTTCCACAAGTCAGCGTTGCATGACGATCTGCCACAAGGAAAAAGCCGCTGCCACCACTGAAGGAAGGCCGTCAGATCCTTTTTGCCTGCTCGTAGCATGTCGACGTGCGTGGAAGGTTATCCGGAAGTGAACCTTCACTTACTGGCTTACTGATCTTCCAAGGCCCGGTCAGAGGACAGGAACCGGAGTGGTATGCCCCTTCCCCGGCCTTTCCTGGGCCAAGCAGAGAGAGGCGGATTTGGGCTGTAAGGTTCGATTGCATGGCGGGCCCAGAGGGCCTGCTGGGCCAGAGCAAGACAGAGGCAGGCTTTGCTTCTTGCCTGCTGCAGCCCGAAACATCGGTTCTGGTAAGAACAGACACCGTCAACTCTAAGCACGAAGCCTTCACCGAAACCCTACCTCAGCTCCCAAATCCTCATCAGCAAGTCAACAAAAAGATCCAGTTTGTCCATTGCACAGATCAGGCTTGCTGTTGCACGTGAGATGTCAGGCTTCAACAGGCATAGCTGCCAGGATAATGACAGGAGCCGGTAAGAGAAAAATACAAAAGAATCAGAATCATGCAAATAGGGCTTGTTGATGCTTTTGGGGATGCCAGCTGCTAGGAATGATTATCGTCGCCCTAAGTGGTAAAGTGACAAACGTATGTCCGGCTACTCCATCTACTCCTCGGGTGATGGCACAAAACGAATGAAGATGCCTGGCCAATTGGTTCGATAGCAAGCTACTGCCCCGCAGCCAAAACAGTGGTGAGATGCAGTGGCGCATCCTCGTTTTGCCTCTGTGGGTGCGGCTGGGCTTCTGCATTCCCAAGCATGTTCGGCTTGCGACGAAGATGCAAGACCTTCTTGCAATCGTCGCATCTGCAGAAGACGGATCCTGGAAGGCTTTGCCCAGGGTTTTTCCACAGGTTACTTTTCAGATGCTTGCTGATCACTTCCTGAGCCTGCCGAGCGGGAACGGCTTTGCCGTGAACATCGGTGCCCGGGATGGTCGCGATCATGATCCTGTCTACCCACTCTTCGAAAAAGGCTATGCTGGCCTAGCAATAGAAGCCGAGCCAAGTTGGCGCGATGTTTTGACGCAGAACTTAGCGCAGGTCAACAGCAGCGAGCAGGTCTCTATCTCAATTCAAAGAGTAAGCCCTGTCAACTTGAAGGTCTTATTTCGGAAGTTCCGGGTTCCCCGTGATTTCGAGGCTCTGAAGATCAATATCGACAGCATTGATTTGCCGATACTGCAGACCATTCTGCGCAGCGGATACTCTCCCAAAATCTTGATGGTTGAAGTGAACCACGACATCCCGCCCCCCTTTCAGTTCCACTTGGAATATGACCCGCAGTGTGAATGCAGGGATCAGCGGGGGGCCTACGGTGCATCTGTCGACGCAGTATTCCGTGAGGCATCTCTGCGAGGATATTCGCTCATCGGGATGGAATTTTTCGATCCGCACAGTTCTTGTCCATACTGCGAGCACAACATGTGGTTTGTCCGAAACGATCTGATTGGCAGAGGGGTGGAGAGCCCGCTTGTAAGCTGGCGAGGAATGGTGCGAATGTTTTGGGCGCAGTTGGCAAGACTAGACTGCCTGCACGTCGGCCGCCACATGGGCATGTGCCCCAGACGTCAACTCAGGGAGCTTTTCCAGGAGCTGGGAGGCACAAATGCAAGTTGGCCACTTGCGCGGATGTCGTTGCACGCTGCACAACATCCCGTGTTTTCGATGCGCTATGCGTCGTTTTGGAGATCGAGGCTTGAGTACCCCTACGCTTGCTCGAAATCTTGCAGCTTCTCAGTCGGTGTGACGAGAATGGATTAAAAGAAGGCAGATGTTGTATCGCATCCCCCAGACCTCATGAGCCACTGGCAAGAGGCACACATGCTCCAGACCTTCCGGGTTCAAGCGCTGACACAACCGCACCAAAGCAATAGTACCCGAACAAATCTTGGTATGAAGGTTGCCTCCCGGGTATACACAGTTTGATTGGTATTGCTCCCACGCATGAAGCAGGCGTTGCCACATCAAGTGATCACACTTTAAATAGGCCACTAGGCAGCTGGCGTGCAGGATCAGTCCTTGCAGTGCTCGGTCTGCCAAATCACCCCCAGAATGCTGGCTCTCTCCCTGGCCATGTCAATTTGTCCTCAAGCGCTCGTCCAGTCGTGGTCATTGATCATCGTAAGATAATGTCATCCCATCACGGCCTTCACGACCTAGCTCGCTGCGGCAGGGGACGTTGCATGTGCTCCGGATTCAGAGGAAGGTTTCCAGGCTGTGCGGACCTGAGAATTCCTCGCTTTTTGCATGGCACCGTTCAACAGGCATCCCGTTCGGTTATGTTGGATCCGACTGGTGCTTCGCATGACTGCTCTTTTGGCCTTGCCAGTGTGCTGCTTGCCACCGCCAAAAGCCCCGCGAAGACTTCAGCAAGGCCCGTCGGCTAGAACTTAATGCCCGATCTTTGAATGTCAACTTCCGTGTCGGACAGGCGCAGCTGACCAAGCATCGGAGGATGGTCTAATGGTGGATCGCACTGTCCGTGCATGCTGAGCTTACTGCTCACAGGAGTCTGTCTGTGTGTGTTGTGCTCGAACCTGGCAGGAGTCCAACGTGCAAAGAGTGCTTGCAAGCGGCTGCTTCGTAGACACCGTCCTGCGCGTTGAAAAATTCGGTCTGCAGTCTTGCCGCCGATTCGACCTGGGAAAAGTCCAGCTTGGCGAAAAGCGCAGAGGCCGGTGGTCCGACCCTGGTGCACTTCGGCCGGCCGATGGGGATCCAGAGCGTCACTTCGGCCGCCGCTACCTCAGACGGAACCGAAACCCGGCCGGCAACGACTGCTTTGTTGCAGGTCCCTCCGCCTGCCAAGGTCGAGGTTCGAGGGTTCCGTAGGCCGTAGGCACAGAGAGACAAGGAGTGCGAATTTTGATTCTCAACTTTTCCTCTCGGCTCCATGATGACGCAGGGACTCCAACAGAAATCCGATGCATTCAAACCTTGCAGATGCCCGGGTGCGAATCGCAGTGTCCCTACATCTCAGAAGCTTCGCTAGCACTAGAAATCACAGAAACTTAATTGCGATCTTACACGGCTGTAGCTTGTTCCATGGCGCTGGTCCCTTGCAATCGTGGCTCCCCGTTGGTTCACAGAGCATGGAGGCTATTCCTCTGCCTCTCTGGCCTCTCTCTCTCTCTCTCTTTGTCTCTGTGTGTCTTCCATAAGCTTTTTTTTGTGCACGGCTCGGCAGCTGCAGGCCTCCGAGGCACGAGCAAAGCGAGCCACTGAGCGCCGAGCCTGGAGGTGGGAAGCTCCTCGCATGTTTCTTTCAGTTTCTTACTCTCTCATGTCGACAAGGTGAACCACAGCGTTCCTGGTCCTCCAAGAGCTTCGCACTGTGGTGCGGTCTGCCAGAGTCCCACGGCCCTGCAGGGCTCAGACGAAAGCATGCACGACTTCCTGCGCCGATGCCCTGGGCTCTTCGAGGTGCTTTGCGGCAACACGAAAACGGACATGCTGGTCACCCCTCGCACGGCAGTCGCAAGCTGTTGGCAAAGAAGGTGCCTTCCCGTCTTCGCACGAACAGACCTGGCACTCATGTCGAGCAATGCTTGGGCTGCAGTTGCTAAAGACCCACGGCCTGGAGAAGGGTGGGGCGGCGTGATTCGAACAGATCGGGACTGCTCTTTCTGGAAGCATGCAGGGCACGTAGCGGTGCTTATCTGTGGAGACTGTGCAGGACCAGTGGGGTGGCTTGACCAGTCACACTGACACATTACCATTGGAAGTGGCGCTTTGACTTGCAACAGCAGTGCGACAGAGTGAGACCAACAAATTGGACTTCTTTCGTTAGGGGGTTCCTCCTCCTGGAACGCACGACACTTTTCGCCTCCTCTTGGAGTGGCCTGGCGTGGTCTCCAAATCCCACCGTTGTAAGGGTTTGGCCAACAGTGCTCCCGCACAGTGCGATGCCCAACTTGGTTTCCTGGGTTGTTTTGGGAGCATCAGGAATTCTTTGGAGTGGTTCTTGAGGCTGTGGTGACTGTAGGGTTTGGTGTTCTTCAGATGTTCTTTCAGCGCTTTGGGTGTGCGTTGGCATAATGATGAACATCTCAAGCTATTGCAAAGTTTTTCGACATCGCAGCGCTCCCGATGCCAGAAGCCTACCGCATGCCTTTGCCCGCCGACGTGGACGACTTCAAGGTTCCTGTTTTCAGCGCTGGGCCCTCAGCAGGTGGTTGCTTGCAGAAGTCGGCTGCTGATGATCAGTCGCCAGCAAGGAGCTCATGAAGATGGTGAACAATCGGTCACCTGCGGAAGCCCTGAAGCACCTGAAGGAGAAGGAGCCGCCCGGGCCCTGAATGGCTAAGGCGGAGGCTCGCAGATTGTTGCCGCGGGCTCCCCTGTTGCATGGATCTTGCATAGGTGGCGACTGAAGCGCCAGCTGGGCATTTACTCTCCGACACCACAGTGAGCCGAAAGTGCTTACACAATGCTTATGCGGATTGTGCAGCTCGGAGGTATCAGCCACTTCAGTACATAGAAGACAAGCCGTTCTGGCAGACCAGCAAGTTTGTAAAGAGGCCGCATGTACGTGACTTGAGCACAAGTTTTCTGGTTTGTCGGCGCAAAACACAGACTTGCTTCAGTCAGGAAGATGAAGAAGTACTACGAAGCGCAGCTGATCAAGAGAATGGAGCAGGAGACGTTGGGAGACGCAATGGCGATCATGTCTGAAATCGTGTTTCGGGATCTGACAAGGACGGGATCAACCTGCGATATCTCCCGAGCCCGAAAGATCGTCTCGAGCTGGCAGGCCATGTTTTGCAATAAAACATGAGAAGTAAATCTGCAGAGGGCATAGTGTCCCGAGCATACAATAGTTAGTACTTCGAGCTTGACTGCTCCCAGATCTGCTTGTAACGAGTCTCAGCAGTATGTGCGGTTTCCTCAATCCGGCTCCATTCTGTAAGTCTAAGTGGCCTGGCCAACTTCATCTCACCTTGACCGTCTGAGCTTGTAAGCTTCAGTTGTCGAGCCCGTCAACCGTGTCAATCGGGCCCGAAACTTGAGGTGTCTAGAGTTGCCATTGACCAAACGGCGCAGGCTTCGTTGGTTTTGTATCAAAGAAACTAGATAGCTATGACCCTTCTGCGGAGTTGGGCTGTCGCGCAGGTATCATCTCTAGAAGCCACAGCTTGTTCTTCCTTCCAATAGCTGGCAGCGCATCTAGCAGTCTTGGGGACTGACATGCAGCACATCATGAACGGCCATCTACTGAGCATTAGGGTCGCAGCGGTTGAAGTAAAATGCAACTGGCAGCACAGGCAGCTGCTGCAGCAAGGTACAAGACCCGAAGGTTGTATGTACATCTTCGCTATTTTGCAAAATCTTTCGGGGCCTTTTGCTTGGAATGGGCATCCACGATCACAGTGATGTGAAAGGCACGCAGCTCTTGGGTGGCATCAATGGCTTCAAGGCGCGTCGGATGCACTTCCGTAGTGCAGCCTACAAGCGCGACACCGGAACAGCAACTGCCAAGTTCAGTTTGATGGAGGGAGGACGCCGGGTTCGTGCAGTTTTGCAGCTGCTGGGGTGACTCGTGAGGTGGAGAAGAACTCTTGGAAAAAGCTGGCATCCATGAGTGCAGAGGAGATTTTAGAGGCTCTGATTGTTGACGCATCAAACAGAGAGCTTGCAGCTCACATTGCCTGCCAAAGGCCGCTGGTGACCAGCGATACCTCCGATTAAGTTCGGAGCTCGTTTTCGGCAATTCCTTTCCATGACTTGGGCTTCGTGCTGCAGGCGCTGCCAGCAAGGACATTCCCATTGATTGGCGGCCAGGCTACCAGACCACTGCCGGCAGCCTACTTCAGGGTACCAGGTCCAAGCAACGGCTGCAAAGAATTGACCCAGCCTCCTTTGCATCACATTGGCCTGCTTTGCGTTGCTCGAAGATCAACACCGCAAGGCCATCAGAGACATGCAGCTGCAGCACATGAAGCGAGTTGACGTGGTCATCGAGGTGTGTGAGCTTGTTTGTTGCTCATGCAGGCAGTCGTACTTGCGCAGAGGTTCGTGATGCTCGGATTCCTTGGACCACGACTCATCCGGACGTTCCAGGAAGCAATTTGGTGCTCTGCTTCGGCACCCGAATGGCTCCGCAAGCGCAGGCTGGGCACGCCCAAGGCCGCGGGTCATCGTGCTGACCAAGGCTGATCTCGTCCCACGTGCAGCTCTCGAGGACGCCGCCTCATCCTGCGACGGTGCTCATGCCTAGGCTTTATGCGCAGGAAACCATACGCTACATCAACGAGAGTGAGCGTGACCGGGGAGTACCCGTGGTGGCAGTCGATGCCCTGCTGGGCACATTTGGAATCGAGGAGAGGCACTCCAGGATGGAGATTCAGAAGCGTTCATTCGTAAGTCTCATTACAATCTCATTACATCTCGCGGCCATCTGACCGTCTCCTGTTGTTGAGAGGAGCTTCGAACAGAGCTGCTCAAAGCGGGAGCTTATGTGAACCGAAGGACACATCCTTGAAGGGGGAGACGGAGATGCCTCGGTTCAGTGACAGGAGAAAGCGCAAGGGCATCAACCCGCGCGCCATTCGCACAATGATGCTACCTGTCTTCGAGATCGCTTTGGCTTTCGGTCTTTTTGTGGCGCTTGTGAGAAACGAAGGATAGGCTTTCCAAATGCTTCCGCCTCAGAGAGGTCGAGAGCGAGGCAGCGAGGCTCGAACTCGGAATCTCAAATCCCCACCCAGGTCGGGAAGAGCTCCATCATTAATCGCCTCACCGGCCGCAAAGTGGCTGCAAGGGTGCGGCGCTCATCTCTCTTGCACGATGGGGAAGAGAGAATTCTGCCAGAACGGGCGGCCGGGCCTGACCAAGAGACTCACTTGGCACAAGATTGGTGGTTTCAGGACCTCGGACTTGGCAAATATCATCGCGTATCTTTAAACTTTGCTGCCGGCCCCGCGGAGGAACACGGAGCTCGAGTTTCTGGATGCCCCCGGGTTCATTCCTGTCGGCTTCGGAAGGCGCTTCACGAAGGCACCGGGCAGCTTCTGCTTAGCGCAGTCACGGTACAAATAGATTGCATGCATCATGCATCGAATCTTTTTTGACTGACCGGGTATTGTCTGTCAGTGCAATATACTTAGACTGCGTCAGGAGCAGCAGGAGCTGCTCTGTATGTGCCGCGTCTTCGGCGAGAAGGCCACGGAGTCCGAAATCGCCCCAAATTTAGCGAAGAATTGTGTGGCCAGCACGTCGACCGGCAGCAGACGGGCTACGACTTGGTCACCCGCTTGGGCAAGGAGCGCGGCATCTCATCACTGTGAAGCAAGGAATTACTCGAGCGGCCGTGCCAGTTGTGGAAAGAGAACCCCCACATGATCGAGAAGACTGCCGCTACTCTGCAACGATCTGCAGTGCGACAGCACGTCACCAGTTCAGTTGTTTGCCTTGTTCTTCTTCTCAGGTCTGGAGAGAGACAGAACGGATCTATGGCGTGGACCTTCAAAAAGCCATCAGGCCACCCGGATGCTGAGATGCGTAGACATTAGTGAAACTGAGCCGACGCGTTGCCCGGCAGGCACGAAGGTCCTCTGCTTCCCAAATTTGTTCCTGCCCGGCGCTCAGTAGCTTGAAAAGCTTGACCCGCTCTTTCTCCTGCATCGGGCGTTTTTATGCATGACTTCTTATCAGCACATACTGTATCAAGGCCCGGTTTATCGGCAGAATGACCTCGGCTTCCTGGGAGTAACTTCATAGCTGAGCAAGCCCAGGTCATGAATCCTGATCCTTTCCTCGGGAAGATGATCAATGACTTTAACCGCGGCCTGCACGGCGATTTCTGAGCTCAGGCGCAACACCCGAAAGCCGAGCAGATGCCAGGTCGCTGGGGCCGCATTCAGCTGGAGGCGCCACCCCGCGCCCCGGTGAGCTTGCAGGAGCTTTCAGAAAGAGAGCCGAACAACGAGTTCACAGCAGCATACTGTGAACTTGCAGAGCGGGGGTTTGTGTGACGGTTCAATGGAAGTTGAAATTGAAAAGGCTTCGATATGAGGTTGGTAAGCTTGACACTCAATTCGTGCGACTGCAGGACTACGGGCATTTGCTGCAGGGATCTGCCAATGACCAGTGGAGTGGCTGCAAGTCCATCTCTCTCGCTTTCTCTATCTCTCTGCACAGCGGGCGAGACTTGTAAGTCTGTGTTACAGGTGGATTGTGCGCGTTCAACAGGGAGCGCTATTTGTAGCTTTAGAGAAGAAAGGAAGCAGTCTGGTTCTGAGAACGAGTCAGATGGCTTGTCAGTAAGACCTTGCCCAGTGATGTCATCCAGCCCAGACCCAGGATCCTGTCGTTGCACTACAGTTTCCACTGAATTTTGTTGATCAGCCAAACAATTGATATGTCACAGTTTTGCGGAGAGTGTCGCGCATGATCTCCGGTTTCCTTTTCCACCTGCGTCGCAGAAAGGCATCACCCAGGCAGGGACGACCCTGCAGCCTGACTGTGGCCAGCCGAGGAAGCACCTTGAGGGCCAGGCGATCCGGGGCATGCTCGGCGGGCCTGGCGAGTCCTCCCACTGCCTCTGTTCATGGCCTGTTGTAATACTGCCACCAGGCCCTGGCCGTCAGGAGGCCGCATTTACGCTTCTATACCGCAGAAGAGTCGTACAGGGTGTTCGTGACCTTCAGGTCCAGTTGCCAGCAAAGGAGGAGCCAGAGCGTGAGAAGGTGCTGCACGAAAGTTCGGCGCGATGCTGGACCAGTTCATGTAACACATCTGTCCCTTCGATCGAGGTTCCAGCGATGTTACGCAGCAGGAATGTGGCGGGCGAGGCGTGTTAACACAGCGCCCGCCCCCGAGCACATCGAATGCTGGGAATTCTCTGTGCAGGGCCTCTTCGAGGGCTGGTGAAGCTTGTGATGCCGCCCTTTTGTGTTCCTCGTCCGTTTCCTTTGCGCGAAGCGCACCGGAGTCGGAACAAATCTTGGGTCTTCTTTGATCGCACTGGGAATGTTTGGGAGCATGATTGAGAGCCTTGTCAGCACCAAGAAGATAGCGAGAGAAAGTGGTCCTCTCGCCTCTGCGCACCATCGACAGCCGTGTTCCAAAGAGGCGCCTGTTGCCGCAGGCAGTATCTCCCCGCACGCCGGTGTCTCCGAATCGAAGCCCGGGCGGGCAGCTACCACCTTTGGGCGCCATAGGTGCAGGCTGGCGCCATTTTGCAAGAGTCTGCTCGTGTTCCATGTGGCAGCCTGTCAGACTTCCAGGTGCTGGACGAACGACCCCTGGAGTACCCCCAGCCGAGACAGATGCTGGGGCTTCAAGGCCATTTTGATGCGGACCACCCGGGTCCTGGGCAGTGGCCTGTGCTGGGCACCTGTGCAGAAGTGCTAGGCGCGTGGACTCCGGTGAACAAGCCAGCCGGAGTCTCAAGTGAGGGTCATGACTAGAAGCCTTGGAGACCCGTGCTCGTTGAGGCGGGCTCTCCGACCGTGCAGCACTTGGGGCCACCGAAGACTGTGCTCAGGGAAGAGCGTCGTTGAAATGCGGTGAGGACCCACAACTCCAAGGGCGACAGGGCCCACGGCAATTGCCGAGGCACGGCTGGCCGAGAAGCTTCGTCGGCTGTCTGCCAACTGTGAAGAGGATGCGCTTGGGCTGGAAAGTCGTGAACCTTCCAGCCGCGGGTCCGTGGGCAGTCCGAGCGCCCTTTGGAAGGTGCCGCCAGTGAGCCCTGCTCGGCTGCATGACACATCATGGACCTGTATAGACCGTCATACACGCACAGACTGTGGCGTGTCGAGGGCCAGGGCCTCCGCAGCCATTTCGGCCTGCAGCGCGCGGGCATTTTCACCGTGAGCCTGGTGGGCTCAGTATGTGCCGGGCCTGCAAGCAGAAAGAGCAGAAGGAAGCAATGTCCGGTTATGTCGACGGTTCTGTGACCTTCATCTTATTGCAAGACTCACCTCGAACAACCCCTGAACTGGTGCCTGTCAGTGTCTTCAAACAGAAGATGCTCCTTACAGCAGCATTGCATCCAACAGTTCCGCCCATTACAAAGAACAGTTTCAGATGCTTGCCTTTCCATCGCCGGGTGTGCAAAGTGAGTCTGATGGCGTAGATAATCGTCATGGAAATCACTTACAACACCCGCCGTTTCTTAGACTTTGGATGGTGTGGGGTCGAGACTTCAAAACAGTACTGGCAGCTACAGTACTCACTTTTCCGCATCGTGCAACAAGGTACGGGTATCCGCCGAGTTATCCGGCAGGCAGGGCGCTCGGACAACTTGCGTTGGTTTGACCGCAGCACTCTACTCCAACTTTGCCAGGGTTGCTATGCTTGCTTTTGTCTGACGAAACTCCTTTGGCTGTAACGCAGCGTTGCAGAAGTGCATGCGCAAATTAGCAGCAGGGAGGCCGATGTTCCATAGCCGTTCAGGCCAAAGCAGCTTTGCAGGTTTTTGTTTGCGATCCCCTCCACTTCGCTTGCTAACTCACTTATCGTGCTGGCCGGTCTGGCAGACTTTCCGGAGCAAGCATTGCAGGGCTGCAGGATAGAAATCCGAGGCTACCCGCCAGCAGGCTACGCCTATGCACAGCCGCCGGAGCCCTGTTCAAGATGCAATAAGACGAGACGTCACTCGCAATTTCCCTCGCCCTCAGGCCGGGCTACTCTGCAGGGTACGCTCCGGCGACGGCCCAGACGCCACCCACGGTCCTTCGCTCAGAGTCCTCACGTTTTCCCGGAACTGAATACACCTGGAGAGGCAACCTACCCGGGATATGGCTATGGTGGTGTGCCTGCAAGCCAGGCAACAGCTTCACCGAGCGCTTATGGTACCATCCCGCATCTTGCTAATTCGCCGGGGGGTTCGGTCTAGCGACACAAGTCCTTCCAGAGCCAAGCTTCTTAAATCCTGTGCCCGAGAAGGAGCTCCCCAAACCTGGTATCGGCGCGAGATGATAGGAGTGGCTTCTTAAACCCTCAACCCAAACACCACCATACCAGATAGCTTCGCAGTCGCAATAGGATTGTCGAAACCTTTGTGCTGTGATTGACTTGTCAGCATAGTTCTCAAATTATGCCAGCGTAGATCCCCACACAGCGATAGAGCAAGACGACCCTGACGGGTGCAACCACAACGATCAGCCACGAGCACCAGACGACATCAGACGACCCCGACCAGGAGCAGGCCGTCACGACCACCAAGAAACTCCAGCAGACCGTCTAGGGACCCCACCCGGCATGCTTTCCCAAAAGTACTGGCGCTTATGATTCCGGCTCTCCCGAGCGGTGCCCAGCGGAAGGACGTATGCACAAACCCTGCGCCGCACCACAGCGGGAGCCGCGCCCCAGGAATTATTGTTTGCCGCGAGTGTCTCGCGCCCAATTCTCTTCACCCTGAACGTTAGAAGCCCACAGTGTGCGCCACACTGTTTGGGAAATCAAATTGAAACAAGGGTTTCCTTCACAAAGAGGTTGAGGGATGTCGAGGGTCCATGTAGAAGATCCAAGCCTGCGCAGGCCGGATACACACCGTCCACTTCCTCGGGCAGGCGGCCAAATAGAAATTTCGAGTGTATCTTATCGTTTGTTTCTTTTCGGGTGGTAAGGGTGTAGGGCATTTGGGGCACATTGTATGGTCGGCCACGACCGGAAGCGTGCTTTGGCCTGGCGGTGGCAGACATGCCCAGCCCCACAACAATAGATCCGTCATCGGCGACTCAGCTTCAAGAACAGCAGAGTTCAAGAATGAACGCATGAGCAGTACCTGAACCAAAGCGTTGCCCTCGAGGCCAGAGAGGCTGATAGTCTCCGGCTGCAAGCACGACACTGTCGGTGGAATTGTTGCCTGCTCAGAACCCGCCGATCTTATCACCGCTGAATGTGCTGCCTGTCCGGCAGCTGCATAGACCTCGACGTTCTTTTATATAGGTTATGGAGTTAAAGACGGCATGTCAGGACAGCTGTCTACCTTGTAGTCCATATCGTGTTGAAGCGCCTTCTTTGCTTGCCTGGGCGCCATTTTTGGTAATTGCTGGCACCAAGGTCAGGGGTGAATTCAACCTCCAAAGTGACAACCACGGAAAGCCAGTCTACAAAAAGAACGGACAGGCCGTGGGGTCTGGGGCCGGCAGCAGGGAACACCAGATGGAAGCCCGAAGGTCAACGGCCTGGACGTGATGTTATACTTCTGGCAGTGGACTGAGCTCCGCTTCCAAGCTGCTGCCTTTCTCACTTTCACGTGCCCAGGGACGACCGAGACGGTCCGGACTTCTGTGGCTGGTGGTTTGGCCCGAAGGTGCCGGCTTTTCTGCTCTTGCTCGCGGCTTCTCGTCGAGCACTTCGCAGCGGGCAGGTTGGTGGAGATCAGGTTTGGGCTTACCACTCAGAAAAGGCACCGACACCACCACTGAGCGGATGGAAGGCACAGCCCACGCCAAGTTGCAGACTACCAGGGTCACAACTCCTGCGAGAGGTGCCTTATGACGGCCCCGTCGACAATACTTTTATCCTGCAGCCTGCATCAGGCCACAGCAATACTTGTCAGATGTCGCAGTGGAAGTGTGGGGGTCTGAGGCTATCCCAAGCAACAGCCTCCAGGGTGGCTTGGCGTGCACACATCTCACTTTCTGTATCACCTGAACCCAAACGCTCCTCGTTGCAGGTACCCTCCGCCGTATGGGCAACCGGCACCAGACTGAAAGTGACTGAATGTTGCTCTCTCGTGCAGTTGACTTTGTCGATGGGGTGCATCCAACTCTCAGGCACCTGGCATGCCCCAGCAGCATGCTCAGCAGAATAATCCGACTGTGCACGGGCACTCATTTCACAGATCGAGTTTGGGCTTCCCTATCCGAGGCCAGTGGCTTATGGCTATGGTGCGCCACCTGTCCGGGGCTATGGAGCCCAGCACCGGTGGTGAACACTTCCAAAGAAGATGCCACCAAGGCCTACGGAGTCCCTCCGGCATATGGGTCGTGGCCTCAGTGAATACGAGCCGCATGACGGAGACCGTGAGTATGCTCTACAGGTATGGTGGTCCCCCAGGCTACGAGGATCTGGGAAACGATGTAAGCTTGCAAGTGCCCACAGCTGGCTGAGCTTCCATGCTTTATGGTCTGAGTTGCAGGATAGAGCGCCCGAGAGGGCAAGACGGGAAGATCGTCGTAGAGACGAGGCCGCCCGGAATCGTCACAAAGAGAAGCGGCACTGCTCAAGAAGTGAAGCCTGCAGGGTTTCTTGCGTTCGTTTGGCAACTACCAGGATGACAGGAGGAAGAAAGACGAGGACTTCGGTCGTGTAGCGACACTGGCAGAACTGTCGTGCAATGTGCCATTTGCCGAGTCGTTGGGGCTTTGCTCTCACGCGAACATAGGATGGGAAAGAGCGGCAGCGTTCCCACCTCAAGAGATCTCCACCGGGTTTTGGCTGGCTGCATGCTGATGGATAATCCGGGTTTTTGTGTTTTCAACCCAGGCAATGCCGAAGAAGGGCGGAAGTCTGCAGCCAAAAGAAAGGAGGAGGTCGGACTACCCGTCGACTTCCCGTCAGGTGTTTCGTCAGTTCTGGCTGGAAAGTGAGATCAACGCGAGGATGCTGCACGGAAGAAAGAGCTTGAGCAGAAGCAGAAGGAGGAGGCTTCGGCATTAGAGCTTCTCGAGCCCTGCACCGGCGATTCGCATTCGGAGGCAGCCAAGCAGAAAAAGGATTTAGAGGAAAAGAGACGGCAGGAGCAAAGGTCGACTCTCGCCATAAGAAGGCCCATGTGCAGAGTCCAGAAGCTTTTCGCCAAGCCTTGCACTGCCAGGGTCATCCAAAAGGTCAGGCTAGCTTCACCTGAGACCTTCGAAGAGGTTCAAAAAGAGCTTCAGGCTCCGCTGCTCCGCTCCGTTGAGTCTCCGAGTGTGTCCTCGACTGCTCTTCAGCGGCAAGATTTGAGGAGATTCTCAGAGTTGAGCTGGAGAACACTGGCAGCCAAAAAGAGCGCATAAAAGAGGCGGGTCGACGAGCCTTTCTGCTTCACGGCTCCAGTAGGCATAGCACTCGAAGGAAAGTGAGAAGGGGCTGGAACAAGCAATGAAAAGACTTGATAGCATCAGAGAGCAGCGGCAGAAGGAGTTAGCCACAGCCTCGGCTTCTCTTTCCGCGGGTTACCCTATGCCGACGGTTCTGTTTCTGTGAGGATAAGAAGGAGGCGGAGGACAAGAAGCGACAGGAGCAGCAAGCCAAAACAGATGAGCTCCTCAAGGACCGCCCCTTCGTGACGTCGGACAAGCCAAAGTCAACATGCGGTTAGCACAGGAGCTCAGCGAGCTGGTGGAAGCAGCTGAGATAGGTGTGGCCCGACTGAAGGACGGCTGCAGCTCGGAACACAACACAGCAGCTGGGTAGTTCCTGGGTGCTGAGGTTCGGCTCCCTGACTTAGTGTTCCAGCTACTTGAGCTGATGGCCTTTTATGGGTGAGAGAAGGTCTATACAGCACAGATCGACAACAGGGGCGTGCGTGTATGCTTGTGCATACAGGCCTGTTGTGGAAGGAAATACGGACTTTGGCCCCAGGGCGTGTTCCTCGCATCTTTGTCTTCTCCATGAGTTTTAGTTTGTTTTTTTCCCGAGCCTCCATGTCCATGCCGGCTTCGACGCAGGGAATCTTCTGGCATGACTGCTGCCGACACAGAAGCTGACAGAAGCTCACTGACCGGCGGAATGCGAGTCTATGGCGCGACTGATGCTTTAGAACAAGCGATCCGCCTTCCGACGGATATGAAGCACACACGGCAACGCAGTTTCCAATGACCCAGCGACAGTCTCGACGAATGCGGTTAGTGGAATTGTCAGGAGGGACCTGACGGTTGTATTGGCACAAATTGGCGGAATTCCCAACAATAACAACACCGATCTTCCCCCATGGTGGTATTTTGGTGTATTGCGGATGATTCCATCATAGCAGCAGCATTCTCTACATAAACATAGTGGCCGCTTCCCGTTGTTTTGTTGAACTCCAGAATCTTTGAGCTTGGCCGGGCTGGATCGGCAGGAGTTGGCTGCGCCGCTGTCCGAGAAGATCAAAGACAGCGTTTGCCCGCCCAAATTGCAGCATGTGTATTGACCACAGATGTTGTCTTTCTGCGTAGCACCATGTTAATGCACGCGTGCAACAGTCGTGCCCCACGCTTTTTTCTCACGAATTACATAGGACAACCTGAGTGCTGTTCTATGAACGCCGACACTGCCAAAAGCCAGGTCCCAGTCAAAAGCAAATATCATGACCTGTCGTGCTTTGCTTCAGAAGGAGCATTCTCGAGGATCCTAAGTGGTGTTTTGTTTGAAGCTCATGGGCTCAGTCTAACGCCTTCCGAAATCTTGTCCGGCCTGCACTTTCACTGAAGACCTGAGGGCTTCATGGGAACCCTTCCAACTAACGAATGCGCAATGTCGTCCTGCTCTTCGAATCGAAAACGAATGCAGCAACGGCAGCAACTTTACTTTGGAATGACGGTCTCTGGCTGCAGCTCGAACGTCGATTGTTGAAAAGCCAGCCAGCGCATTATCCTTAGGAGGCGTATTCATTTTGGGATTTTTCTTCTTTTTTTTTGATTTTTTTTTGGTCTGGGTGCGTGCGCGGTTCTACTGCCTTCCTGTCTTGCAGGCTTCTTGGGTTCCTTGGCTTCTTGGCTTTTCGGTGGCCCCTCCACTTCTTGTAGTCTCCTGACTTGGAACATACTGCCTTCGCGTTTCCTATGGCTCCCTGGCTTTCTGGTTTCCTTGGCTTCTTGGCTTTTCGGCCTCTCAGCTGAACCTCTCGACTTCTTATAGTCTTATGGCTTGGAGCATATTGCCTTCTAGTCTTGTATGGCTTCCGGGCCTCTTGGTGTCCTCGGCTTCTTGGCTTTTGGAGCATACTCCCTTCTATTGTCTGCTCATGGTGTGACGTATTCTTTAGCAATCGTGTCTAGAGACGAAAGCTTATTCAGATCTGTTTATCCTTCTCACGGGAGAATTTCAGATGTAACGAGGGATCTCGGTCTAGAACCTTTAGAATAAATCTGTATTATACGGTTCGCTGCCGCGGCGTGGTCTAGTGACACATGGTGGTCGAAGGCCGATAATGGTCCAGCCGCAGAAGTGGAATTTACTGATGCGCTCGGGTGGTGTTACGCAAAGTCTTTGTATTGTTGTATGTTAAAGCTGAGTGATCCATCCTTCCGTCTCACATTGGAGAGAAGAGAATACGCTGCAGCCCTGGGCTTACAAGACACGAAAAAAGCTGCTTTCCTATGCTGTAGGCCAGGCAAACAGCAAAAAAACAAAATTCACAAACAAAAACAAGAAAAATTCCAAACTAATTCCAGGCCCATTAGTCATCAGCTCTGCCTGGCAACGCCGACTATTTTCTCGTGTTGAATAGCAGCTTAGTTTTCTGGAATCTTTTCATACTTCCTCATGCAGTGTTGCCTGTCTCACAGTCTTTCACAGATGCCCCACAGTTTACATGTAGCCCGAGTGTACCACAAGCACTATGAGCACTGGAATGCCAGGTGAAGGAGGTCGAGGCATGCGCGCTGGCCGTCGAAGAGGCCGGTGCCAATGCTTTTGATAGTCGAAAACAGGTCGTGGTTTTCTAAACCTTCGTGGCGGTTTGGAGGTGTTCGAACTTCAAAGCTGAAGACTGCGTTGTTTTCGCATAAACTCTCTCGATGTTTGCTGCAAGGCTGGCAGCGATGCCAAGACTGCCACGAAGGTCACATGGCGGTGAGCACGCGCCCCAAGGGCTAGCCCGGCATCCGCCACACTGAGGCTTGTACTGACTTCATCATGGTGAACGGCAATGACATCAAGGATGATTTGTAGACGGCATCGATTCGTCATGCCAGCGCTGGGGAGGACTCCGCACCACTCCCGGCCATTCCTGGCGTTCAGGTGACTGGTGAGACGAAGCAGGCAGTACCTGAGTCATGCGGTACACTTCTGAATAGATAGAATAGCCTAGCAAACACATCGAGCCCGCAACTGGCAGCAGGCCCTGGGAAAGCTTTTGCAGCGAATCAACGAGCAGTGGGCACAGATGTAGCTTCGACTCCTCAAGTGGTTGTTTGCTGGTTTGGTAAAGGTCACACTGCTCAACCTCAGGTGCGGCAAAACTGCCGAGTCTTTGATACAAGCTGCAAGAGGTTCGACAGCAGCTGTCACGTTGGAGTGCCGACCTCCTTGGTGCCACGTGGAGGTGCAAAAGAGCAGGCCGTCCGGCGTGCTTTTGCCAGGCAGAAAACGAAGGAGATGGAGGCCTCGTTGATGCATGTTGGGGCAGCCCTTCATTCGCACGTTCTGTCGACTGCTAGTAGCTGTGGTTTTCGTTTCGGAGAACGGATTCGGCTGCCTTTGAGCTGGTCTCGAGTTTGGGAGAGCTCATGGAACACTCATGCTCCCCCAAGCACAGACAGGCTATGTTCGCAAAGTACGACAGGGACAAGGATAATGTGCTGAGTCAGTCTGAGGCTGGTGTAGAGTCCTCCTTTCGCATGGTACTACTCCGGATGATTCAGAAATTACGCTGTAATGGAGGTGGTTGCGTATGCCAAGAAAGAGATGTCAATCAATGTGGACAAGGCCAGCTCAGGTATTTGTGAACTTGCCACATGTGGCTCCTCTTAAGGCTCTTCTGGACAAAGTTTGGAGATGCAGCGTGGATGCTGACGAGAAAGGCGTAAGTTTCGAAAAGTTCGGCTCTCAAAGCCTCCACTGGGTGGACTTGTCTGGGGGTTCTGGCCGGCCGTGGCTGAGGATGTACTTGCTGAATGCATCTATCGGCATCGTCCGGGAGATGCAGCGGAATGAGCCACTTGACAACGTATTTACATGTCGCCGACTCGCCCATATTGAGAAACAAGCAATGCCTGGTGGTCCTTAAGTCCTAAGACAGCAAGACTGTGACATTCAAGGCGCCGCAAGGCAGCACGGATAGCAAAGGACGCTCTCTGTGTTTTGTGCTTCTTCGAAGATCATGAGCACTCTCGCTTCAGGAGCGAGTTCTGGCAGGGCTTCGAGAGAAGGTGCGGGCCAAAGTTCGCGAGGCGCCACATGGCTATTGTCTGAACTGTAGTAGACTCTGGTCTGGGCTCCAAGAAGGTGGGCCTGCGGTTTCTGCTTTGCAGGCAGATCGCTTCGCACTGGAGTTCGAGAAGGCTTGCAGCATTGGATTGTCCATGCTTGCGCTCTTTCTTAGAACTGCAGACAATTGCAGGAACTCCGTGTGATGGAGAAGGTCGTGGCTCCTTTATTCGGAAAGGCGAATGCTCAAACCTCGCAGTGTGGTCCCAGTTGCTCGACTGGACGCTGCATATCCAGGCCAAGACGGCTCCAGTTTCCGAAATGGAGGAAGAAGCCGATCGCTGCGATGGCTTGGTGAAGGTAGCGGGGCAGAGAGCTAAGCCAAGCAGTCACAAGAAAGGCAGCAGAGAGGAGGGCTGTACACATTTGGCAAGGAAATGGATAGTCACAGGCTTGACAACAACACATTGAGCGAGTTGTGAGAATGGTTTTCCAGATTCAGAAGCCACTGATACTTCGAGCGCATGCAGATACTGGCAGGCTTGCAGAGACACGGAGGAGAAGATGCGGCAACGGGTGAGGTCGATTCCGCTTGGCTTCGACAAGCGGCTTGCCTGTGACAGCTGGGACATGCTGGGACGTTTGTTTGATGCGCAGTCAAAGCAGAGGTGACAGTTCTGCTCAACCCAGGAAGTATGAGGATGACTTGAGGGAGTTCGTGAAAATTGAGGCAAACTCATGTTGGCACCAGCGTCGGACAGCGAGAATTCGAGCTCTGGCCTGTCAGACGAAGCCCTTGGAGTCTCGAATGGGTCGTGCAGACCTGCGGCTCGTCCGGGCTACCAACCTTACTAGGCTGTACCGCGAGCAGGACCCGCGCCCCTCGCTTGTCTGAGTCACTGAGTCACCAAGTAGCCATAGAATTCTTTGCCGGCAGGGCTGGCGCCGAAGGGCGCAGGAGCTCGAGATTGTCCGCAGCTTTGCCATGAAGGCAAGTTTGATGGCTCTGCAGAAGCAAGCTCAACTGCCATGCCTACCAGGTGGCTCGCCAGTTTGCTAGACTCAACAAACTCAGTTACGAGGAGACTCCTGTGGATCAAACCGTTGTCAAGCTTCTGAGGGGCGCATTTTGTAACCCTTCCGCAGAGTTAGCTGCCGAAGGAGCTGTTCGGCCATGTAGATTCCGATGGTGACGGAGCTCTGGATGAGGAGGACCCAGAAAAAAGGGGCACACGCAGATCAGCGCTCGGAGCTTCGAAGCCCAGGAGTTCATCTCCTTCTTCTCAACGATAGACAAGGCTTCCAAGTGGCCTTGCGGGCCTGAGAGCATCTGAGAGCTGACTTCAGGGTTTCGGCACAACCCTGAAGGATGTCAAAGAAGAGGAGTTTGAGCCTCAAGAGGTAGCGGAGGAGGAACAGGCGGAGCCGGAAAAGCCGGTCCAGGCAACAACCAGCTCTGTTACTTTGACAGGATTGACGGCATGTCCTTGGCTTCTGGGCTTGCGTGGTCAGGTGGCTGCAATGGAAGAAGCGGACAGTGAGGCAGTCGAGGAGACGAATGTCACGAACAACGTCAGCCCAGTGGCAGTCGCTGCGCTGGACCAGGACATGCACATGCACACTCTGCTTGTTGCATGCGTGTTCGATTAACGGATTCAAGCCCTCGTAGTTGAGTTCGAGACCCTGCAGGAGGCTGCTGGCCGATTGCAAGCCATACAAGCCATCATGCTGCAAGCTACTCCCAAGCCAAAGCCGAAGCCGAAGCTTGTGGCACCTGGACGGCACTTTCAATGGGTGCACTGCTGGTTGTTACTTAGTTAGGCGTTGGTACGTTTCTTTACTTCATTGATCGGCGTTGAGCAGGACTTTTCCTTGTCATGTGTTTCCGCACTTCTTCCACACTCTTCCCCAGCTGCACGCACAGCAAGGGCAGTCGCGCTGGGCTGTTTTTGGCGAGGGTGCGGCGAGTTGAATGTTATCTGAGCACCCCATGTCATCGCACTCGGCGTGATACATGTGATGATGGCGGGCTGGCGGTGTAAAAGTTCAGATCCAGATTCTTTCCAGACGTTTGTATCTTGTATTGTATGAATGAAAGACACGTCTCCTCCGTGCGACACCCTCGCAGCATGCATTGGATGATGGCTCATTACCAGTGCCTGCGGAGTTTTGCACGCTTAAGCATGTATTGGTTTCACATCTCGAGAACGTTAGACCTGAAATGAATCGAAGCACCGATGGTTGTTTTGGGTACGACACTCTGTTCCAAGGCCAAGGCAGAATTGACTGCAGAAGAGTTGAAAAGGCAAGGCCGAATCGCTTCTACTGGTCTTGCACCGACTCGTAGCAGCCAATGTTTCATTACTTGGTTGGCCTGGCGCAGTCTCTTCCGAAATCTCCTGGAGCCGCACGAGGTGAAGATCTCTCGGGAGGTGATCCGTAAAACACTTCCGTGACGCCGGTCTCTATCAGCTGGACCGACCCGTGAGGTTTTTCTTCGCATCGTCAAGGCATACTACAAAGTTGTCAAGGACGTGCATCCAGTTCTTTGACAAGCCTCGCAGGCTAGGGCTAAAGTGCCAGCATTGCAGGAGACGCCGATGACGGAGAAGTTGGAGGTCAACGGCAGCCAGACGGTCCACCAGCTCAAAGTTGGCGAGGCCACGGATTGCACGCCATGTCCTCTTGGCTTGACCTGCGCAGATGCGAATGCTTGCAAACGCCGAATGTCACGCACTGGCTCCAGCAGCATTCGGCCCGAGCATTTCAGAACAACCCTACTCCCTACAAGTTGCAGGATTTTGGGTTGGTGCTGGGTTGTCCTTGCAGCCGCATCGTCCTTCGCTATGGGCATTGGGGCCTGTTTGACTTCATGATGGGCGTGGTGGGCACGGTAAACGGGATGCGGGTGGCAGACTCAGCATGATTTGCTGGACACCCGCCTGCTACCGCTACTGCTGCTACATGCTGCTACTGCACTGCGAAGGTGAGCTTCCGACGACCGCTTCGACGCTTTGCCTCGAAGCGCGCGGTGCAGCAAGGCCCAGGCCCCTCAGCTGGCGAGGACTCGACCAGAACAGATCTGCGAATGAGAGAATCGGATGTTTCAACGATTCCTCCCTCCTTTTTGTCTGCCATCGCTAAACCGTGCCAACGCGTGCTCTGAGAGCATTCGAAGTCCCTGGAGTGGCAAGTCCTGCGCTCGCTGCCTCCTCACAAGGTTCCCTGAGCTACATGTTGCAAACCACCTGTCTCGCTGCGAGGAGAATTCCATGGTGCACAGTGGGTTGAACAAGCTAAATGCTGCAGCTGTGCATCTCGGCTGGAGAAGTCATGCTTTCTCGACGAGGAACACTTCTCGTCGGTGACTGCTTCACGTTTGTGGTGCCTGTTGCATGGTGTTTGTAACATGCCGTATTCAGCTGAATAAGTCTGGCGAAACCGTATTCTCGGTCTGCGAGTTGCTGCTCTCGGCCTCGTCATACTTGTGCGATCTCGGGCCTCGGGTTCGTCTCTGCATATTTGCACAGCCGACTCCGAAGTACAGTGCTTTGCATGGGCAGGCATGGCCACATTGGCCGTGCCGATAGTATCTTTCATCAGCTGCGAAGCGACATTCCGGCCGAGTCGCGCCGAACCTGGCACAACACCCGCCTGAAGGAATCTCTGCTAGTCAAGGAATTCTGTTGTGTCTCCTTTCGAGGTGGTAAGACGCTGTCTTGAGACTTCTGCCTGGAGAGGCCTGTGCCAATGCGGGAAGTGCTGACCTCGCTGTAAAGTATTACGAAGAAATGCTGGAGGAAGGTATCGCGCCCAATGGTCGCACTTTTGGAAAGCTCATGGAGGCCGCAACCAAGCAGACCAATCGACAGGAAGCGCAGCGCTGGTTTAGAGCTCACACAAATGCTCACGGGCAAGTGCAAGGTCTGCACATCCACATGCTCGTAGATGCTGCTGCAAGAGAAGGTGACTTTCGCGCAGCAGAAGCCTGGTTTAGACGTTTCTCGACTGATACCGTCTTGGCTCCGAACATCTGGGAGGCGCTGCTTTGCTCTGCAGCGAGGGCGGGTGATGCCGAGCTTGCTGAGGAGCTTTTGCTGGAGTCGACGAAGGCCGGAGCACATCCAAACCATAGAACTCTTGCAGTGGTCGCAGTTGCGACATTGCATGCAACTGAAGGCCACAGCATTGCTTGCTTGGAGAGATGGTTCGATCTGGCTGATGGTGTCTTGTGTCCTGAAGACAAGGTCGCTTCCATGGCACATGTCGCAGCGGTTGCCGCCAAGATGGGCTACCTCGAAGTCGCGCAAGACCTGCTCCAACGTCTCTTGCCTGAGGGTGACGGCATTTCACTGCAGACAGACTTGGATGGCCCGGTGCACTCTGCTTGTTTCGAAGTTTCGCGGGCACTTGCCTTGCGGGGGCGGCCGGATCAGCTGGATGCAGCTGAAGCCTGGGTCGAACGAGGTGGAATGACGGGATCGCAGAATTGGCTTCGACGAATTTGTTTGGAACTCGTCAAAATCTTTGCTTCCTTGAACCATCTCAGTAGAGCAGAGAGGATGTTTGGCCTTCTACAGCGGGTTGGTGCTGCAGACCTGCACTCGTTTTGCATCCTCGTAAATGCCTGCTCCAAGTGCGGTGATCTTGTCGCTGCTGAACGCTGGTTTGAGAAAGCTCTGGATGCCAGCATCAGACCGGACATCGTGCTGTTCACGTCCGTGGTCGATGCTGCTTCTCGTAAAGGGGATATGAAGGCTGCTGAGTACTGGCACAAACGTGCAACCTCGTGTGGTTTGAGGCCCAGCAGTGAAATGTTCGGCGCCTTAGTGAGTGGAGAAGTTCGCAACGATAACTTGCCAGGTGCAGAGCGCTGGGCAGCATTGGCTGAGCAGGAATATGGACCAAACTTGGTTATACTGAACTCTCTTATTGTCGGCCATGCGAAGGGCAAGGACATGAGCGCAGCTGAGAGGATTTTGTTCAGAACTCTTGTTGGCAGCCGGCTGCAGCCGGACGAGAGGAGTTTTGGACCGCTGATCAATGCGTATGCTGAGCAAGGATGTTTTGCGGATGCTTTGAGATGCTTTAGAGCTATGTCATCGCATCAACTGCGGCCGTCTGTGATCCAGTATAACCAGATTCTGAAGGCGTGTGCAAGGTCACGCCCAAGATTGGTTCAAGAGGCACTGGACATTTTCGACGAGCTGATGAAGCTATGTGATTTGCACAACCAGCACGACAGTACGTCCAACACAAGGCCAAATAAGATCGAGAAGATTTGCGACCTTTTGCCAACTCGGATCACGCTGAAGACGCTCGGGCGCTGTGTGGGAGCACGACGCTTGTCGCAAATCTGCCAGGCGAGGATCACCAAGACTCACGCATAAAATCACGCATAACAATCTTGTTTGCCAGCAGCCTTGCCTCCGCCCTGAACCTGTCCCGCAGGAATATGGCATTGATCAGCAGAAGCTGCTGGGAGCTAGATTCAGTGCTGAGGAACAGAAGCGCGCTTCGTCCACCGCCGAGAGATGGATCTTTGCAGGAGAGGAGAGCTCTGGCAGAGCCCTCCGCGAGCAAAAAGCCGCACAGTCCGCAGTTCCGTCGATGTTGCCACCAGAAGCGAACGAAAGCTGTCCCTGTAGCCGCTGTAGCCTCGCCGAACGGGGCGCCTGTCAGATCCTGGAAATGCTCGAGGGCCCCGAGAAAGAAACTTCCCTGAAGGCCGCTCGTGCCGAGTTGTCAGCAGCTGTCATGCGGGCCTTTGGTATGTTGTTCGCACTGCCAGGTCTTTCGAGCCAGGGGCAAGGCCAGCAGTACGTCACACAAGTTTCGCTTGAGCCAACGCTACGCTACAGGTTGTGGGAGATGAGAACGACAAGGCCATTGCCGCCCTGTGGGCTCATGAGAGTCGGTTGCCCACTTGTCATTCCCTAGAACAGTCCTTCACAGTCTCGAAGGAAGGCTGGGTGACCATCGCGGGCAACCAGGGCACAATTTTCCTGCAAGAGGGCGGCCACCTCTGGAAGGCTGACTAACTTGGCCTAGCGTCCTTTGCCCCCTACTATTGCCTGTGGCCAGGTCCTCAGGCAAAGTGAGCTCTCTGAAACTATGGAGGACGAATGCTGACAGGATCATGCCTTATCCCTGCTAGAAAAACGGAACGAACAGCTTTAGAAACCGATCGAAACCAGATAGCCACTCGGCCGAGAACCAGAAAGCCTTGCTGAGGCCCTGCAGGACCAACGAGATTTCAACCTGCGCACTTTCCAAAGATCCCAAACTTTCGTCGGAGTTGGTATTGGTGTATCACACGTGCGTGTGCAGTACTGGGTGGTTGACCGAACTCGATCCCGCTTACTGAAAGCCGACACCACCAAAGCTAGTACTCTGCTACTACTACTGCTACTGCTGCGACTACGACGACGACTACTCCTGCTCCCCGACTACCACTCCTACCGGTACTGCTGCGCTGAAGTAGTGGACTATCCGAAGTCCGTACATTTGACTGCAAAGGCATAAGTTGTTACAACAAGTGCACTGACAGGTCCGAGCTGTTACCGTGTTTTCCTGCTCGATGTACTGGTTCAGGGTTTCAGGATGCTCAGGCCCGCACAAAGCTAGTTGTCTGCCCTCCTGCCAGGACACCCAGCCAAAGGCAGGTGTCCGCAAGGTCAAGGAGGGGGAGGCACCGGAGACTGATGGCAGATGCCGCTGAATGGTAGCAACCCTACTAACGAGCATGTACAGAGTCTTGTTGGCCCGCGCGCCAGTTAAGCTATGTCTAATTGGCACTCGCGATAGAGCGAAAACACGAGATTTGTCAGGCCGCATTGGGATTTGCATCTTTGAGTGCAGGTGCTAGAGGTTCTGACCTGGCCAAGAAAGGATGAGGAGCCCTTTCCCCAGAAACAACATTCATCCATCTGCATCCAGCCCATGTGCTTAACACTTCCCTGACCTCTGCTGTCCTTGATCTCACTTGCGCCTCCTTTTTCGTGAGGTCCGGCCTGATGAGGCTGCGAGTGAGAGCAAAGATGGACGGAGCATCTCAGCTGAACTCCGGCGAGCAAGATGAGCACTGAAAAAAGCAGCACGCGCTGTGCCCCTGAGGTGATCGGGTGGATGACCCAGATCAGCAAGGACTGCTGGTAGCTACCACCGTAGGCTGATCGCTATGCACACAAAGACACATGTCAGGATGGCACTGTGATTGCCGATCCTATCTGACAAGCTCTTTCTGCAGTTTATCCGCCACTATGGAACGCATCTCAAAGCATTTTTTGCATTGTAAATCGCGCCACTCCGGCAACCGTGACGGGTCGCGGAGTATCAACAGAGTTCTAAGGGCACTAGTTTTTTTGCAATGGCAGAAGGCGCCGTGGCAGTGATCTTGATTGATGTCAATGCCTCCAATTATGCATGGGCATGGAAAGTAAGCATGAGTGAAGTGCCTGAAGTATTTGTGGTGAAGCGTCAAGTGAAGCTCCTCTAGATGATGCGCTTCCCATCGGTCTGAAAATGTGCTTCAAGGCAGCGCGTTCCCCGCGTGCTGGAGCGTGGATTCTTCAAACAAGACTTTGGAATGTGATATGATGTCATTCCCTCGACTCGCGAAAGAACCCACTTGCTCGCAGCCTCTGCCTGTTCTACGTTGTTGTTTACAGAGTGACTCTGTAAATAAACACGGAAGATGACTCCGCAGCAATGGCGCAACTGGCTAAAGGACATCCCGAAGCCCTGCCAGCTATAAGACATCAAGCAGCACTTCCACCCAAGGGGTCATGCCTAAGCCGGCTCAAAGAGCCGTGATCATAATGTGTTGCGGCAGGTTGTAGTTTAGGAGGCTTTCGAGACAGCGACTTAGCATCCCGAGAGTCGTTAGATTCAACTCAACCAAGCCGAGTTCGTTCGTCAAGTGTTGCCAATGTCAGGGGATCTGATATTCCGGAGGTTGTTTCAATACCTTGACCTTTTTTCAAGCAAAACACAGACCAATGTTCAGCCTGCCTCCAGCGACCAAGTTGAAACCGAATAATCTTGGCAGAAATGTGGCCGTACTATCCACGCCTGCAAACGGCTCTGTTGTAGTGGTTGACAAGCAGAGGACTGACGGCTAACCTCGACATCTAGATTCTAGATACACAGCCTACATGGCGTTGAAACCTGCAGAGGCTCATCATAACCAACCCTCTCAAGTCGGCTGAGAGGATTTATTGGTTGTGCTAAGTCAGTGCAGGAGAAAGAGCGAGGCGAATGCAGATGGGCTGTGGCGGTTCTACTCTTCATGTGCATCATCAGAAGCAGGGCCAACTGCATGGTTCAAGAAGGCTTATGTGGAATGCTCGGTGCGTGAACATGTGGCAAGCAACAGGCACATGGAGTCGTACACAGTATTCGACGTTCTGCATGTGTTCCTGCTCCCGACTTGCGTGCCTTCATCCCAGAAGTAGACAGCATACCCGTGCCGCGGCTTTGGAGAATCGGCTGAGAAGCAGCCGGACTCTCTCACGGTCGAGTGCTGAGACGCGCTTGATAGCCACTGATGTTTGCAAGCAAGGACTAGTCATGCGCATGTCCATGCACTTTTCAAGAAGCACCGCAATGGTACCAGTCCCAGAACCGACGAAGCGGCCAGAGTGGGGTGTTGAGCTCAGGTGAGATGGGACAGAGCGACCAGGCGGCCAAAAGACTCAACCTGCGAGTAACGATAGGTCTGCTGAGTAACGCTTTGTGGTGCGCAGCACCCATGAGTCCAGGGGCTTCTTGGTGAAATCCAGGTGGCGTTGGTTGCCGTGACAGACTCCCAAGGAGACGGAGAGAGAAGCATGTCAGTCTCGAGACGTGCCGACGCCTGGTGCCAAGCAGGCTCCCCGGAAGTGAAGCCATGGCGTAATGGCTCGTCACTGCAGCAGGCGCCTGAACGGCATCTGCTTTGAGCTCTGATTGTTCTGCATCGCTGGAGCATGCCGCAGGCGGCAGATGTCTTGTTGCGTGCGATCAAAGAGGTGGCAGCTGCTTCCTTGCTTGCTCGGGACATGACGATCAGTTGAAGCGCATTTCCAGCGAGTGCAGCAGGCACAAAACACGCAGCAAGCTTTGAGCTCAAGAGTCGTGCACTTGGAAACTGAGCTTAAGGCCGGACTTGCTCTCGAATTTCCGTTGGAGTGCAAGGCAGAAGCCGGAGCCAGGGAGTGATACACCGGGAGATAGAGAGAAGCCTGTGGGAAGGAAGGAAGGAAGGAAGGAAGGAAGGAAGGAAGGAAGGAAGGAAGGAAGGAGCTCGAAATAGTCGGCGGGGGGGGGGGGGGGGGGGGGCTCGCACAAGGCCGGCGCTTGGAATGCTGATATCAGGGGCTGTGCGAGGCCAGGTTGCCCGTGTCTTCAAGAGGACAAGACTCCTCCCAGAGCGAGAGCGCAGGGATCACGATGGCACCTGGCTTCTCACACGCTTGGAGGAAGAGACTGACAGAAGTTGGGAGTTTGCGGCGCTTAAAGTACGGGGGGCCACATGCCTGACCAAACGCCTCCAGAAAGAAAACGGAAAGGGAGAGAGAGAGAGAGAGACAGAGACAGAGCCAGGTTGGAAAATCTCATTCCACTCGCCAAATCCTAGTTTCTTTTGAACGCTCCCTCCACTGCTCGTGTCTTCAGAGAATTCAAGGGGGAGGAGGCTCTAATTCGCCAGGTTCTATCCCGGGAGTCTCGGTGTTTTCCTGTTCGAAGAAGCAGAGTGCAAGGCTTTCCTCCGGCTCCTTTGGCTGGCCAGCATGCGTTAGGACTGCTTGCTTGTTGGGGAGGATGGGATGTATCGCTTTGACATCATATAACGGGGGGAAACTGCTGGCCAGCCTCCTTTTGCTGTTCTATCATACAGCCGAGAGCCCTTCTCCATGAAGCTGGCCAAGGGGGTGGAAAACCCTGCGATGGACCGCAGGTGCGCGTCTGCGCGCGGGGCGGGTGAGTGCCCGCTTGCCTCCTCTGTCCTGGTAGAGGCTCTGGTCGAGAGAGAGAGAGAGAGAAAGAGAGAGAGGTTCGTTCGTTCCTGACCCTCACAAACCGTCGGACCGTGCCTTTCGAGCGGACTCCCTGCTGTCGGTGTAGCAACCACGCTGTCTAGAGCTTTGTAGGCTGTCGTGTTGGTTTGTATCTGGAAGCTTTCACCTTGTAAGGCATGGGGTTACGATGTTGTGGGCTCCGAGGGTGCGAGCTAAGGATGGTCTCCAAGCGATGGTATCACGGATTTGGGGGGTCTGCGGTCGGTGTTCTGTTTGTTTTGAAGCTGAGACCCTGTGCAGCAGAGCCATTGGGCGGGGCAACCCCCCCGGTGGAGTTCCACAAAGCCTGTGAACCGCAGGTGCGCGTACGCGTGTGAGGGGGTAGGCGGACATCCTGCCCTCTCTGGCCTGGTAGAGAGAGAGAGAGAGAGAGAGAGAGCCAGGTTATTTGTGGCAGAAGACGGGGGAGGGAATTATCACCAAACTGCCGGGTAGAGCTTCCTTCTCTTCAAGTTTTGAACCGGAAGAAGACGAGAGGCTGGAAGTGGCTAGAAAGGGAAAAGAGCTAAAGCGCAGAGATGGCAAGGTAATGCCCAAACCCATCCGTGAAGCTTGCCTCAATGTCAACTTCATGGTGCCGGCAGTCCGTCCGTGGGATAACACTTGTGAACTGCTAGGAACCAGGTCGACCTTCAGCACAGGTCACAGGTGTTTTGCTTTAGATATCGTCGAGGAGTGCAGGGAAAACGGAGACCTTGGGTAGTTGGCGCCATGGGTAATGTGTCATCCCAATCTTTGGCGAAGGCGGCGCCGGCCTTCTGCTTGACTCTCGTCTTCGGAGTCGCAACTGCCTGGCAGTTCTTTCTCTGTCGCAGGCAGGATCGTTTGGGCTGCTTAGGTTGGAAGCAGCACCAGAGCAGCCTAGAAGATTCGCCAAGTGCCATTCACGCCAACACAGAGGAGCTGGGCCCGCGTCAAGCGAAGAACGACCTGGAGGATTTAGCCTCGAACGTCCACGTCCGACCACCCATGCTGGGTTTGGGAGAAGTCCTTCGAAGAGTCCGGGGACAGCAAGTTGATCCCGAAGCAGAGACCCTTTCCACAGAAACTGCACGCCTCCCAGGCAGGCAGCGTATACATGTGAAGACCTTTGGCTGCCCGCATAATCAGTCAGATGGTGAGTACTTGGCAGGACAGCTACAAGACTACGGCTACACGTTAGTGGAGACTCTTGAAGAGAGTGATGCCATCGTTATCAACTCTTGTACTGTGAAGCACCCATCGGAAACAAGAGCCTTGAACCTAGTTACCAATGCCCAGCAAGCTGGGAAGGGAGTTGTTCTTGCAGGCTGTGTGCCTTCTAGCAACAAGAAGTTGGCACAGACACTCACTGGTGTGAGCATGCTGGATGTCACACAGCTGGATCGGATCGTGGAGGTGGTCGAGGAAACAGTGAAGGGAAACACAGTGCAGCTGCTGGACAAGCGAGGAGATTTACCCTCACTGTCCTTACCCAAAGTGCGCAAGCATAGATTCGCGGAGATTATCACAATCAATGCGGGGTGCCTTGGAAACTGCACCTACTGCAAGACCAAGATGTCGCGTGGAAAAGTTGTGTCCTATCCAATCGATGCAATTATCGCACGGGCACTTGAGGCTGCAAGCGAAGGGGTCTGTCAGATCGAGCTTGCCTCGGAGGACATGGGCGCATTTGGCCTGGACATTGGCACGAACATCGCGGAACTGTTGGTGCGCTTGTCCGATGCGTTGCCTCCCCATGTCATGCTTCGTACAGGTATGACTAATCCACCCTTCATCATGCAACATGTGGACAAGATCATCGAAGTCTTGAACCGGCCGAACGTGCATGCCTTCATGCATATTCCCGTTCAATCTGGTTCTGACCAGGTGTTGAGGGCCATGAGGCGGGAATACACAGTGGGTGATTTCGCGTATTTAGCTGATCGACTCAAAGCTGGAGTTCCGGAGCTCTTCCTGCTTACGGACATCATATGTGGCTTTCCCACTGAAAGTGACGAGGACTGGAATCAAACCATGGAGCTTTGCCGCAAGTACCAATTCCAAGGCATCCACATCTCGTGATTCGGTGGCAATCAGAAGGTTTTATTTAGCGACGTTAGGGACCATGGACCATGACTTAACTCTCTTCCAGGGCCTTGGATGCTCTGGAACTCTCCATTTCAAGCCGTTGATTCGTGCCCTCTCCCTTCCAGGCAATTTTATGCACGACCTGGAACAGCAGCTGCCCGTCTGAAGCCTTTAAAAAGCCATGTGGGTAAAGAACGCTATCGAGAGCTTGCCGAGCTGGTCACTTCCACCAATCGGAACGAGGGCCTACTGGGTCGCAAAGAGCGTGTATGGTTTGCGGATACCGAGGAGGAGAGGTCCAAGAGCGAGCAGGGGCAGACCGTAGGTCGCACTAAGACCTTTGCCAAAGTTCTTGTACCTCGCGACGATGCGCTCCTGGGTCGCAGCGCGCTGGTGCGCATAACCTCCACCTGTCGCCTGCACGTGGAGGGCCAAGTTTTGGGCGACCTGAGATAGAAAAAGCATTGTGTGCTGAAGTGCAGTCACACGTTTGTTTGGCAAGTGGAGCCCTGCCATGTAATCTCAAGTGCCTGACGTGGGTGTTCTGCAGGCTGCACAAGCGCAGGCTGAACTGTGGGAAAGGCCAGGGTGCAGCTCGGCGAGACACTGAGCTTGTGACTGCAGAAGATCTTTCAGGGAATTGGAAGAGGCGCTCGAAGAGAACGAGCAGCTCAAAGCCTGAGGCTTACCGCAGTTCGGGCGCGCAGTCATTCATAGCACTGCCTCCTGGCAGTGGTGTTCATGCTCGTAATCGCAGTAGTAGCAACAACCCGTCTTTTTGTGGCTATGGTCGTGGTTGCGGTTGTTGTCATGAAGTGCAATGGCCGGCGCGAATGGTGTGTCGATTTCAGGCCTGCGATGGGCCAAAACTCGTTTTTCGGCATGTCGCAGGTCCGACACTCTTATGGAGAGGATCCAAAAAGTGTTTGGGATTTTGGATGTTGGCCAGACTCTGTCTTCGGCTTGGAGTTAATGGGGATGGGATCGGTGATGACATCCATCCGAGTCAGGGTTTCTGTTATGTCATGTCTCTTGTTGACCTGCTTTTTCCCGTTCATGCCCTTTACTTTTTCACAGTGGTCGAAACCCAGACTACCTGCAATGTCACGAACCACAAGAAAGCAAAAGTCCTAGCCCAACCGGCGGACCAGAAAGAATATGATAACATACTAACCGTTAATAACCGTTACTAGCCCCGAAAGTTTCGAAAACCACGGTTAGGTGAGACACTTACCACAGGTGCCCCGAAAACTGCTCCGTGCAAACCACTTGAAAAATCCGTGCCACAACAACTGGATTCAAAATAAACACATTCAAATCTATCGCTGTCTTTATTGCAGAATGCCAAAACAACGACACACGCTCCGCAACGGCAGTTGCACCTCGTACCTTGTCGTCGTCGTTGTTGTTGGTGCAGGTGCAGGCGCAGGTGCTGGTGCAGCTGGTTGTGCTGGTGCAGCTGCTTGTGCTGCTGCAGTTGCTGCTGTTGTTGTTGCTGTGTTGTTGAATCCGCCCACTGAAGAAAGAGGAACCACGTTTTCGAGATAGCAGGAGCTGTTTGCAAGAAGTGGTGTGAGTTGGATCCGGATACGGTACCAACTGTCAGATGATACCGAATGCGCGTGGGTCCACAACAGATATTAATGCTGAGACCGGTTCTTAAAAGTGGTTTCAGAAGCCGCAAGACAGAGAGATGTGCAGAGCATTCCAGAAGGTCAAGCTGCTCCAGATGAGACCGCTCGCAAGTCAGGTTTCGGACTTCAAGGCCCGCTGCACCAGAGCGTGCAAAAGACTCTCTTTGTGCCAGACACGACACAAACTGCTCATTGCAAGCCGCAGGGCAAGATCAGGAAGTATGCGGCCACGATCGAAGAACTGCGAAGGTCAGACAGGAGACCAAGTCGAGGTAGGTCGGCATCACTAGAATTACTCGCTCAAGGATGGTCGCGGCTTGCTAGACACCTCAGGCAGCAAGCGCCGTCGTTTGGTTCGTTGTCAAGATCGCCTTCCAGAAGAGGCAAGTGGCTCCTCGTGGGATTCTTGACAGCTTCCTAGTTGTAACTCGAAGCCTAGGTGTGGCAGAAAGCTCCCTGTCGTGTTGGCACAGTTCTCCTTGCAGGCGTCGGACCCTGCGTGTTCGCCCCGTCTCCCGGACTGTTTTGAAGGGGTTCAGCTTGTGAACAGTCATATTATCCGGCTTCTAGCTTCCATTGTGCCAGGCGAACAGCGGGCTGGGCAAAAGGAGACCGATATGGCTGCCAGCACGATCAGCCACTTCAGACACCAGGACCCCGAAGCCTGCGAGAGAAATCACACAGTACATCTCCATCTCTCTCAGACGACGACGGTTTTGCTGACTTGTTATCATATCATTCGTTTCAACAGGAGAACGAGTAAACGATTTTTGTGAGAAGGAGGCGGTCCGAGCGAGCAAGGACCGTCATTTGACAAAGGCTGCCAAGGCGGTTGCATTTAGAAGCTTTGCACATTGTGCACATCCAAGGCTTCTGAATGCCAGCACTCACTCAACACTGTTTACGAGCACGAACACTAAAGGCAAAGTCTCTCTCTCTCTCTCCCTCCCTCTCTCCCTCTCTCTCTCTCTCTCTCTCTCTGGTTCTCTCTCTTTCTACCAGGCATGAAGGAGAAGGCGCACCCGCACACCCACTCCGCACGTGTACGTGCAGCTACATGTCCTAAATCCCCGCTGGGGATCTTCCCCACTAGGCTCGGCTGTACCTTTCAGTCGAGGACCAGGTTTCACTGTGCGCCCCCGACGTGGACCGCAAAGTCTCTGACTCCCTCTCCCTGTCTGTGCAACCGGCTCAACCGGCAATGCCTGATAGAGTCTGAAGGGGTCTACAGATGTGAGGAAGCAAGTGCGGCAACAGCACTAAAAAAGCGCTGCGTGGCTTTGAGAGAGTGCTGGTGAGTTGCGAGCCATGAGAATGAGAGGAAGAGAGAGAGAGAGAGAGAGAGCTTTTTCCGGTGAACGGGGAACCATATTTCTTTTTCCGAGCTTGTACTGTTGGTGCCCCTTAAAGCCTCTAAACAGGGGCGCGCCTCTCGGCGCGGAGCGAAGCGAAGAGAGAGAGAGAGAGCACACCACTCAACATATGTACTATCTTGCTGTATCTAGTTCTTGCCACTACGGCCCTGCCCCCACGGAGGCGACCTCACCAGCAAAACCGGGCGACCCACCCAACAAACGTACAGTCATACCCCTCTGTCAAAAGGATGGAGGGGGGCGCGCTTCGGCGCGAGTTGGGGGGGAACCCCTGACTCTTACCCCGAGCAAAGCAAAGCAAAGAGAGAGCACACTCCGGGGGAACTAAGGCATGTGTTGTGACTTGTTGTAGCTTGCAGTGCCATGTTGAAGTGTTTGTTTGGGGGACGTCCAGTACCGGAGAAAGTTGCGAAGTTGCAATAGGCAACGGGTGAGGACAACAGTGCTGGTCGTAGCCTAAGGATGAGATGAGGCCGGGGGGTTGTTAGTGTTGGTTCAGGCAAGTACGGCCCACCTCATCTGATGCTTTCACCGCAGAGACCAGGGAGACCAGGGCGCCACTCGTGCGCAGGGGGGGCTGCTTCTTCCCTCTTGGCTGTGTGGAAGGAAGAGCGAGCGTCAAAACCCCGCCTGGACCTGCGGGTGCGCGCACGCGCGGAGGTGGGGGGACTTCCGTCCCTTCCTAGAGCGAACCCTCTCCTCACGCCCGCAGAAAGAAAGCGAGGGAGGGAGGGAGCAGATGAACAGAGAGATCGCGCAAAGAAAGAAGGGAAGAGAGCAGTTCTGCACAGGAGCCAAGGAGCCCTGAGCCTGTTCCAGGGCCTGGTTCCGCCGCAAACTCTGCCCCGAGCACATGCCGAGATGCTGACAAGAGCACGAGACCCTCGCCGGGGGCGCCCAACATCGCGGCGAACGCGGTGGATCCCAGAAATGGAAAGAACCGCTGGCCATTGGAAGTGCACGACACAAGCGGCCAAGATGCCAAGCCTGACAATGGGCAGAGAGAAAATCTGATAGAGCTGCGGCAAATAGCTGGCCTGCGGATATGGGAGCCAATACAGCCACCGACCGAGGCTACCAATGCAGTGGTTGCATCGAACCTGCCTGCCGATGCAGAACGACGTGAAGAGCCTGCTCTTTACACCGTTGGCCGTTCAAGTTCCCGCTCTTTCGAGCCACAGGTCCGTGCGGAGGGGCAGCATGCTGCTCCATCCCCTATTCAGCCAACTTCTGGCGCGCTGTGCCGCTGCGTGGTTCGCGGGAAGGAGCAGAGACTGGCCCTGCCAGGGCACGACTGCGAGATGTGCCGCCGCTTCTACGCAGCAGCGGGAGTAGGCTCAGCTCTAAAGTCGTCGAGGCACCGATCCGAGCACGCACCCACCAACACTCCTCCAGGCAGGCACTTGCTGTCTGATGAGTCAGAAGCTTTTGTTGTGAGTTTCTCTTTGCTGAGCACTGCGGAGCAGAGCTTCATGTGGCAGATGTCAGCATGTGTGACCGTTACATGGATTCTGGATGGATACTGTGAGGCTTTTGGGACTTGTCCTTCCCTGTCCATCCGGAGTCTACACCATAGATGTGGTCGAGGCGGGTTTTGGCATCACATGTTTTCCGTCAGATCATGAAGTCCGTACAGCTCCTGCTGAGACCTGACCCAAGACAGCGGAGCCCTGCCTCCCGAGGCATGAAGTCTCCTGAAAAACCTACGCTGGAGGAGTTCAAGCAATGGTTTCGAATGTGGCGTGCACATCGTGATTCAGCCCCAGAATTCATTTCATTCATGAGTCATTGCATTCCATTTGAAGCTTCGTGATCTTCTACCATTTCAGCATGTTTCATCTACATCACCTAATGGTTTGCAGCGTCGTGTTTTTTCGATAAATGGATGCTGTGGACCGCATGCGCGCCGATCAGTAGCGTGTGGATGTGCAGAGCCCATGTGCACCGCACTGGTTTACTATGCAGTGCCAAGGAAGCTTTTAGTGTTTCGCTTGTCAGAACGCACTGCTCCAGCCGTTAAGCTGATCGCGAAGCCTCAGGGCGTGAAGTGAGTAAATTAGCCACGATTTGAGTTGGATCGCTGAGACAGGGGTGCAAGACGGCGGCCCAAGAAAATGCGAAAGCACGTCTAAGCAGACCATGCACCTGGCACAATGCAAGCCGCGTGCTCGCCAAGAGACCAGCATGTGCTGCGCAGGTGCAGGGTGTCGGGCCAGGCCGTGATGGCAGGAGATTTCGTTCTGTAGCATGTGCCAAGCCGTAGCAGATGAAGGTAGACATCTCGCATCGAAGATTATCCCGCGCAGCCCCCAAACGTTGCAAGGACCATTTTTAGCGCGCACAAGAAGCGCAACGTCCTTGCCGGTGTGTGAGTCTTACCTCGTAGTGTCAGCTCCATACGGTCCCACTCTTATCATGTATTCTTGGGGAAGTGTGCGAGCTGGAGGTTGGAGTCGGAGGAAGACCACCCGCCAGTGTCACCATCCAAGCTGCAGACACTTAGATTGCCAGATGTGTGGTGCATCCTCTTTCGATGACATATCATGACATCCTTATTTTTCAAGCCCGTGCAATCGTCCACATTCCTGAGTGGCACGCGATCCCTTGCAAGTACTGAGTTTTTAGGTGTGCTAGGCTTGATCCCGCGCCGTTGCACTTCCAGATGCAATCCTAGCCACTGGGGCAAAGCTTAGTTGGTAGAGACTGCTACGGAGAACAGCCGGGGTGAGGGTCAAATTGGGAGGGCATGGGACCGACCACCACTTTACTGACTCTCAGTCCCGAGACACCGACCTCAAGAGACGACGAGACGTTTGCCATCCAGGAAGTTGAGCCAGTTCCAGAATTCACACAAGGAGCCGCCAAGCCACAGACGACGACAAGAAGAGAACAACCGTTCGTGCCCAGCTCTTCCCTGTTCTGTCAGGAGCTAGTTCATGCACCGTACATTATTCGGTCTGCTGTTGAAGCTCATAACAAATCGAAAGAAAAATGGATTCACTGGATGAGAACACCGCTCGTTGGCATAGGATTCTAAAACATGTCTGTGTCTGTTGGCGGATGCTTGTGCTCACACACACACACACACATATATATATATATATATATATGTATCGCCGAATTTGTAGGTGATATTCTTTCGATGCCATATCGAATTTGTAGGTGATATTCTTTCGATGCCATATCCTCGCTCTAAAAAATCCTTGTAGATCGCCCACGTTCGTTCCTCCGCGGAGACACGCATTCCCTTGCAACACGGAGTCGGGGGTTCCAGGCACAGCCCACGCCATGGAATGTGCAGACAGAGAAAAGATCGGCTGGCAGGTGCACAGAGTGAGCGTCCTTACTCTCTATCTTGACCACTCTTCCAGTCACTAGCGGAAAGTTCCCAGTGGCACGTCACAGCTGCAGAGTCGCTACTCGTAACTAGTCATTGGTGCCGATGGAGTCGGTGGAAGACCTAGGACGCTCAGGACTCCAAGCGGGCTGTTTCCACTCTGACATGACTTTGTGCATCAGCCGCCTAGGTTTGGCGGGATCCTGTTCCAGGAAAAGGTGCACTCTCCGGGATGCTTCGCACATGTTCTGACCTGGCTGGCTCCACGCTTGCCAGGCTTCTGACCTTTGTGGATTGACGGCGATGAGCCACCTAGCGCTGTGTCGTGAGAGTGGACCTTGGGAATGGTGAGCGGCTACTGGCCGATACCCAAGCAATGCAAAGAGTCCAGAGTACCAATGCCATATAAATGTTGATCCCGAATGCGTAGCGGCAGGGTTCTCGTTTGAAGCCTTCGGTTTGGTAGTAAGGAGTTTCTGGGCTTCGTGTGCCCTCTTGGTCTTTGTCCACCGACCTGAAAGCTGATGTCTTCTCGCTATGGGAATTCGTGTCCACCACGGAAAAACTGTGCAAGATCGCACTAGTTTTCTACCGCGGGTCGTATGGAAAATCGTAGTTCCATCATTGACAGCCAGACTCGCGCCATCTCGTGCAGCAAGTCTGCATTCGGGCTCGCACCGTCCATCAAAGCAATTCCATCTTTCCCCTAAGAAGTCTACTGGCCCTAGACTTGGCGAGCATCCCAAGGCTCTGCAAACATGACCGGCAAGTCTCACCCTTGCGGCTGCAAGACGGTTTTCGTGTATGGGCTGAGTTGACGGAGATTCGCAGGGGCACCAACACCACAGTGCTGGATCTCTCTCAGACTTTTGGAACTCCATCCTTCCTTCACCTCAGCTCATGCATTGGTTATGATTTCTACGCGCTCTGGCGCAGTGCAGCTCGGGCCAGGAGCGCTGGGGAGGGGATCGCAACTTCCAGTTTAGCTCCGCCTCCTTCCCGGGCGATGGCCCAATCCTAGCAATGGACACGGTCCATGCTGCCCCCTCAGCACGGAGCGGAGAAGTTGCGACTCTGGCAGGACTCGGCTCCTGCCTCATGCAGACGTGAACCCGAAGGCAAGGCTGAAGAGAGGGCTTCTTTGGCTCCACTAGAGAGCTTGTGTTTCCTGCCACATCGAACTCTTGCAGGTGCTCCGCCGTGGTGCTCACTGTGGAGCAGCGGCTATGGAACCTGAGCGTTTCGCATTGCTGCTATCAATGGCTCCTACAACTCCACTGTCCGGCAATGGGTAGGGTGTGTTGTTTGTCATCTGTAGTTTGTGTCCAGCATGTTTGCTGATTGTGTTTGCATTGCTTTGGTTGGGAGGGTCGGGAGAGGAGGGAAGAAGATGGAGGCGCAAAGAAAAGCAAGAACGACATACATAAATAAATGAAGAGAAATAGCATGACAGTAGGACAGCAAGGAAGAAGAAAGAAAGAGACAAAGAACAGTGTTTGGACACTGTGAGTAGCATGCCATGCATTGATCAACCATGCTAGGTATTGCCCATAATCCTTTCACTACCGCACCCAGCTGTCCAAAGCACATATGATCACACCAAGTATATACTGCCTGTAGATCGTTTAATCCCATGCCACCCCCACCGTGCAAGCTGGAATGTTCATACTAAGTATTGTCTAGAATACCCCCTTTACCACTACACCACACCCAATATTTGTGTCATCATGATTCGTACACCCACCATCACATGAACCGATTGTACCACTGCCTCAAAATGTAGTTGATTTCATGTTCATGTGGACTTCTATCTAAAACACAGAAAACCTTCATCAGAATGCTTAATACCGAGTATCATATATTGTGGTGGTCTTCTCCATCAGGTATCGATGGGGTGTCTTTAGGCGATATCCCTTATCCCGTGCTGGAACTGGTTAACTCTTAACTTTCGGCTGGTTAACCCTTAATTTGGGCACGGGCTTAACCCTTAATTTGGGGCAAGTTAACCCTTCATTTGGGGCGAGTTAACCTTTAATTTGTGGCAGAGTTAACCCTCAATTTGCCGTGAGTTAACCCTTAATTTGGGGGGAGTTAACCCTTAATTTGGGACGAGTTAACCCTTAGTTTGGGCCTGCGTTGCCCAAATTGAAGGTTAACTACCGAAGCTGGCCCGAATAAGGGTTAACTCCACCCCGAATTAAGGGTTAACACCGCCACGAATCAAGGGTTAACTCGTCCCAAATCAAGGGCTAACTCGCCCCAAATTAAGGGTTAACTCCACCCCGAATTAAGGGTGAACTCCGCCACAAATTAAGGGTTAACTCGCCCCAAATTAAGAGTCAACTCGCCCCTAATTAAGGGTTAACCCCGCCCAAAATTAAGGGCCAACCAAGCTGTAAAGAGAACGTGTTAGAGGAGACGTCCTCATATGTTATTTTGTGACAGCCGTCCTTACCATTATACGAGATCCGGTATCATGTCGCAAGCCAAATCCCCTTATGCAGCGCCAGCACACTCAGGCCCAGTTGCAAGGCCATGCGAATCCCGTGGCAGCATCAAGCAAAATATCATCTTAGGTCGGTGCCAATGATAGCTTTTCTGCCTACTTTTCGCAGACGATGGTTGTTTATATACTGTTTGTGCAGCACTTACATGAGATCCATGCGGTATAATATAGTGACTATAGTGTATCTAGGTATCCCAGTGTTTGCACACCCTAACAACTACATACCTGTAGCTCAGAAATCTAACTCCTGGAAGGGAAAGGAAGCTTCAGTGTCCGGGGCTGCCCAGATGCCTTATGATGGCAGGCAGGCTTTGGTGCTCTCTTCAGAAGCAGTAAAGCCCTTAAGCAGTTTAGTTGTGCGAAGTAGACACCCCATTCGACAGCCCATTCGGTACTGAAACAAACAAGGACTCCCACAGGAGATGCCCCCAGCGTGAAGAAATCCTCCAGTCGGGTCATGCTCACAAAACTAGGATTTTCTCGAGATAGCTTAGGCTTTGCAAGGTTTCCGAAGCCTGTCCACCAAAAAACCGAAGCATAGAACCTACACCAACACGTATCCCCTGCAGACGAGGACCAAAGTCACGAGCATCAGGTAATGCTCCGAAACACCCACCGCAGCACGACAACAGCTCTGGTGTGCCTCGCTGTTGGGTTGTTGGGACCCCTGCTTCGTTTGCCGGTGTTCCAGCCTCTGGTTTTCTGGCATCCAGTGATTGGAATCTTTGTTCTTGCTCTGCTATTGCTAGTTCTGTCCTCGTCTCTAGGTCTATCGTTTGTGTGTGTGTGTGTTGCCTTTTGTCATGGTCCTGATTCCTTTCTGTAATTTTTCTGGCCTTCTGACCCCAAACCCCTGAAGGAAGTGACATGTGGATAGGAAAAAGATGACAGAAGGGAGCTCTGGGTCTGGCAAACCTGTAGACCCTCTTGGTACCGGACGCTAAATGGTAATCGCCAACATCAGACCGAACCAAACCGCAACTCAAAATCTGGCTAAGCACAGGCAAGTGAGAGTGGTTGTGGCAGAGCATGCCGAACTGCCTGAAAGCTTGTACATGGGGCCCGAGGCCCAGGAGTTGATGTGATAACAAAGCCTCAGACGCTCAAGACGAAGACGAAGCGGGCATGAAGCCAAGTCCGCAAAAAAGGCTGAAATCTTGAAGGAGGTGACAGGGCCATCCCAAGTTCAGAACTGTATGTAGCAAGTGGAAGTCTCTGTCAGGCGCATGCGTGTCAGTGTAACAGGGAGTTTACTCCCGAGCCGCCTCATGCCCAACGGGCGACAAGATTACTGCCAAGAGAAGCCGCCAGATGCCGGCCGCTGTGATCCAACCCGCGATGGCCAGCGCCGGATTGTAAGACCCGTCCGCGTGGGGAGCTGCCTTTCTTCCACTGGGGAACAAGACGAAGCCGAGCCGCCTTTCGAAGTTTTTTGCAAAAGAGACAGCTGCCTAAATTTGCACCAGTCGTGATTGGCTGAATTGTGACGAACCCAGATATGCAGAAATTTGAAGCATAGAGGGTTCAACGGAGCCTGAGTAGGGCGATAAGAGGGAGCAGAGCCATGGATGACGTTTCAATTTCGAGACCCCGCACAGAATTGAAAAGACTCTGGCAGCAGCATTGATGTGTTCAAAACGGAGCAGCTTTGCTGTTCCGAAACAATTGCTCCATATGTTGTGAGTCAGTCGGCCTCTGTCGAGGTACACACTACTTACAAAATTTACCCACTAACCAGGTTGTTCTGGTACAAAAAAATATTGTATCTTTGTCGCGAGATTATCAAAATGAGCCGAAGCCTATGTGGAGATGAACAAGCTTCTCTTTGCGGCTCCTTCGCGACTTGCTCGTGATTCAACTACCCTCAGTGGGTCACTCTTGTTTGTCTACCTTCGGAAGCATAATAGCCGGCAATGCGATCTTGTTTATGTACATGGAAGGTCACGTGGCGCAGCGAAGCTGCTTGCCAAGGGACACACCACACGTTCAGTGCCACACGCAAAGCCCGGAAATGACACGAAGTTTGCTAAGTTTGCTGTTGCTGGTGCCTGAACAGTGGTGCAATTAAGAAGTGCCAGGCCGGTCAAGGACAACTCTTGACTTTCTGTGCTTTCCTCCGGTCGGCGAGTTTGGTGAACAACTGGCCACTTATGACTGCAACACGCCAGAGAGGCTGCTGCTTAGATCTGCTTAGCTTCACTTGAACAAGTCCGCGTCAGAGATGGCAGCGTGGAGCTGGAGATGCAGACGCCTCTCTGCGCATTCCTTGCTTTTCACCCTTAGGAGGCACACGCGGTTACACTGCAGGAACCTTCCCACGCAGCTTGCGTGCCACGCTTTTCATAGACTGCGCCGGACCGACGGAGGATGGAGCAGCATCAGCAAAGTGAGGGGTCTCGGCTGATCCGTCGGTGCATTGCAGTGCTTGGTTTCCACTTCGAGCAGCCTGGTTCTCGCACACACGGCTGCCACATGTCTAGGCTCCAATCCCGCGACGAGTCGCGACAGCTTCGATGTCACGACGACTTGAAGTTCAAGCTTAGTCCTAGAATGTCAGAGTAAAGCAAACCTGTGACTGCAACTGCAAGCAGCAGCTGCCAATGTCAGGGACCCCCACGGGCACTCTACAGGGTCAGAAGAAAGTGAGAAACACCATGAGACCGGTCCCGTGGTGTGGCCATGGGCAACCGAGACAGTAAGTGCCATGTGGCCCTGTCGGGTTTGCTCTTGGACGCTTGTAGTGCTTTTGTGCTATCAGGTCTCGTGTGTTCAGGTCTATTTCTGACGATTAGAGTCATTGTCGATGCGAGCTGATCGGAAATCCTCTGCAACGGTCTCTGCTCTCTTCCAAGCGGCCAGGCGATCATCGCCTGAGGGGCGCCTGAACTCAAGCGCTTGATGTGGGATGGCAAGTGAGGCGCCACGTCGGCACGTCGGCAGTGGCAGTCTTTCTGGTGCCGCAGCCGTCTCTGCTGCCTCAGCCAGGCATCCGCACCTTCAAGAACTCCCTTCAGAAAACGCCTGCAGAAGGCCGCATCAGCATGGCAACACGCGCTCTTGCAAACTTTCGCACTCTCGTTGTCCCACGTAGAAACGGCAAAAGGTCCAACTCAGTCGAGTTTAAGCAGTGCCCTAAAGGGATACTCGCAACTTTGCCGCTATAAGACAGATGTAAAGAATCGTAGGTACACCACATACATGTTCCCGACTCGCAGCAGGAGCTGGAGGGCTTGAAAGCACGCGGCAGTGAGGTGGGGTCACAAGGGGGCAACTGGGCAGTTTGATTGGCCTCGATTCCTAATTGAGCGTGTTTTCGGTCGAGGTGAAAGAGAGGCTTTCGGCTGCTCTTTTTGGACCATTCAGTGCAGGAACTAGCGTTATGCTTTTGTAAAGTAGCTTTGCATTGGTTTGGAATGTGCAGACAGGGGCTGGTGACAAACACTAACAGCATCGTCGGCGTAGTCAAAAGCAGCTGATCGGTAAATGCATGCGCCGGCAGGATGGAATTGCTGTCCAGGAATGTGATGACGAAACCTGGCACATCCAAGTGCTGGGAGGCTGACATCAGAGATGAGAGAAGGGCAGCAAACACGGATCAAAGTGGTGCCTCGCACGACTTTGGAAACACTGCCACTGACAAAAGAACTCAGTAGATCGTTAGATTCTGGACAAGCTTCTGGGACGGGAATGCGCACGTTCTTGGTATTCGCGCTGCAACGCTCAGCTCCCGGCACCATCTACGCTGGCGAGCAGTTCCTGCTTCGTTTCAAATTCCCGCCTAGAGTCTTGGTCGCAAAAACGGCATGTGTGTTTTGATGGAGATTCGGGCCAAGGCCCACGCGCAGATTTGAGCATGTGGACATAATATGACTGTAAGTGCAGCTGCGATTCAACTGGTCCCTCTGCTAGGCGCCTCAGCAGTTCCTCAAGCCTCCTAATACGCGCGTCCGATGACGGAGATTGAGAACTGAGGATATCCCTTGGAAAGCCCGGAGGTGGCCCACATCCAGCACTTGATGGAATCAAGCACAGAGAGACAGTTGGTAGAATCCCAACAACAGTGGTGGCTACTGGCCAGATCACCACTCTTGTCCAGTCCACGCCGCCAGGTCGTGTTCGAGGGCCCGTCACCTGTGCATCCGCACATCTACTCCAATGGGCACCACACCAGCGATTAGAGAGAAGATAGGAGATGCCATCCAAAGCAGCGAACATGCGCAGCAACGAAACTATGGTACTGTCACTATTCGTAGGCGTGTCATGAGACCCGGATCAGTGAACAAAAATGAGAAATTCACGCGAACCCAGTAGCTCCAGATTGCAAACAGCATACCTGCCCTTGCCCGAAGCCCAAGCGCTTCTTTGAGGCATATTTGTTTGTCAATACTCTACGATGCATGGAGCCCGGCTCTGACAGCCGCTTCCTTACCGTCCCATTCCATGTTGCCTTGGCCGTGCCGCCTTTTTTTGTAAGCGACAGAGTTGGAAGGCACAGGCCGCAGAGGACTCCTAAGACTCAGTGAACTAAGGTGCATGCCGTCTGCATGAGCATTGTTTCAATGCTCAGCAGTGCACAAGAGAAGGTTCGGCCTCAGGACATCATTCACAGAAAGTGCAAGCCCCGTCAGTGCACCTGACCGTTTGCTCTTTCATGCGCACGGCAGGATGACGCAGCGTATGTTTCGCGCGTGGGGCATCGCTCGCCGAAGCTGCAAGGCTCTTGGACATGAATGTGTCTAGTCAGGCAGCACGTCGACGAGTCAGTGAAGTTGCATTTGCAAGCCGCAGCTCCTGAAACATTCAAGCCATGCGACAAAGTCGGAATAAGAGAAAGCGCCGACAAACTTTAAACGCTGTCTTTCTGAATTGGCAGCCTTTGGAGATCTCCCAAGCTGTGGGCTCGACTCTCCGAGCTGCCCGCACATGGGAAGCTGCCCAATGCCTGCCGCACAAACCATCCAGGACTAGTTGCAGTACCCTGTGTATTTTTCTCACCAAGCCTCGTCTTGCTTCCAGACCTATTTCGGGATCTAGCAGCACATGCCATCATTTTGGATTACGAGATCTTACAAGTAAAGGGAGAGTACCTTTCAGCATGGCAGCGTTTTCCGGGCCTACGCTGACGAAGCTGGCTTCTGCTATGGTCTCTCAGAGCAACGCAGGTGGAACAAGATGCGCGAAGCAGCTGACTGGCGACATCATGTGATGAAGTCTCCTATTCTGTTTTGGATAACCTTGGTGTTTGAAGCCAGCATCCTCATCACCTTGCTAGACTACAGGCCCCTGCAACAATAATCCCTGGCATGACATATTTACGGCCTTATACAGCTTCACGCAGGGATTGGGACACTGGGGACAGGATTCCATTTCTGCTGAGGTCCAGATGGCATTTCGACGACGACCGAATTTGAGCGTGGCACAAAGTGCTGCTGCACAGCCCATGCAGAACTTCGAATTTCCCAAAAAGTAAGGTACTAATACTGCACGATTTGTGCTCCGTGTCTCGGGGGATTTCCGAATCTTTTGATGGCCCGGCCTCATGGCTTTGGATGGGGGCCTGACCTTCTGAGCTTGTGGGCCTTGCGGCATTGCCCGCCAAGTCGCCGTCCCCCAAAAGCTCGAACATGTCGAGTCCGGCTCGAAACTGGTTTGCTTTCCACTTTAGTAGGTGGGTCCTGCCTTGCCAAAAACAGGATTTTGCGAACCTATCCTTTAGGGATGGCAGACCCGAGCGAGCATGCAAAACCAGCCAGCCACCCACTCAAAGAAGAACAAAGAAAACGCTTGTAGTTCTAAACGTGGAGCTTGCGCTTGGGTCGCTTTCCGAAATATTCCGGCTGGCTTCAGCCACCAGCAGTGAGTCGCATGTCGATCAACCGTCGCTTTGATGCATTTGTGCCTTGCGCTTGTCTTGTGCTTTGGGTTGGTTCGGCAGTGCGAATCTTGCCAGGTCGTTTTTCAGTTGCCGGGCTTTCAACGACCCCAGACTTGTACAGAATGCCACTAGTACAGCCGCAAGACCTTCCGCCAGAGTGGCCTTTCGCTTTGTGCATGCTATCCGGTTAGTGCAGTGTTGTCTGTCTTTCACTCTTGCCTGATACCAAGCTAACGCAGCACCGGAAGGTGTGTGCGTGTGCATCCCAGGCACGATCTTTGGCTTTTGCGGGATGAGAGAGACCTCTTGGGATGTGATGCTTCGCATCATACAGTTTGCTGAAGATGGAACTTGGCGACGTCTTCCAGAGGTGCACCCCAAGGCAGCGGAGTTGTTCAAACATAGCTTTAACTGCCCATTTGGCTCATGGATGTCTGAGCTTTGGTGTTTTTCTCAAGTCTCTTCTGCTGTGCATTGCAGCTGGATTTTAGGTGGGCTTTCGAGTTCTGCTCGATGCCTTAGTGCCTGAGTCCGAGCGCAACTACTTTGCCGTCCGCATCACGGCTGGGCCTGGCGACGACGAGCCTCGGCTTGTTGTCGCACTTATTTTAGAACGCCAACCCCGCTGTCACCTCCTTTGCTGGCTGTTCAAAAGTGCGTAGCCCCAATGCGCCGAAAGTGCGATGCTGCAAGGAGGCAGTGCACAGACCGTAGCATGAGCGCGGCAAGGCGAAAAGTGCAGACCCTCTCATGCCAGACGTGGCAGCACCACGAAACGCAAACAGCCTTGGACGGCGGTGACAGCTAAAGTCGTGCCGCGACTTCAGGGCCTTGAGCGATCGGAAATGTGAGCGGCACTGTTGCGAACACGTCTTGAACCACAACATGCGCATGGAACGTGCGCACAGTACGCCAGACCCCTTGAGCTGACCGTAACCGCAGGGGCAAAGGCAGGGATCTATGTGTCAGTTTGGTCGTCAGCTCTGCTCCTCCAACTCCAAGTCTCCGGCCTTACATAAGTTGGCTGAACATGCGTCTGCACGAAATACTCGGCACCAAGTTTGAGCAACTTGTGCAAGTCGGCACGACAGCATATACAACATACTGGTAGTGCTCCTTGCACAAAGTTGCAGCCCGCACAAACTGCACAGGAGTTCTTTAGCATGTGGCGTTCTTCAGAGTTTACTGTAGTTAAGAAGTCTGAATATGTCTTCTGAGAAACTGAGCGATGACTTCAGAAGTACATGTTAAGCTTCCAGCAGTTTTGACTGGTCACCAACGTAGAAATTCAGCACGACAGCGAATCATTGGCAGAGATTCTACAAGATTAGACCTAGGAACAGTTTCAAGTAGCCAGGGAAGATAGAAGCTCTGGCCTAGTTGACGTGCTTTTTGCCCGACGGAAAATGCGAGAGTCCTGGTGGACCAATCAGGCACATGGGCACCGGCCCCAGGATTTAGCCTGGCTTCCGCTCGTTCGTGCCTCTCCTGCGTGAGAACTGCTGCCAAACAGGACTGTGACCAAGTCTTCCCACTGTTCCACTGTTGCGGCTTCAAGGGCCGTGGCCTCAAGCTTCTGCTTGGCTTGAGTGGGTGAGGACATCATAAGAATGAAGATGCACTCGATGGTAGCCATGATAGCGACGTGGCTCCAGATGCACCAACGAACTAGAAGTAGCTCGGGTCTGCTCTCTCTCTCTCTCTCTCTCTCTCTCTATGTGTACCAACACTGTGAATTCGCGAGTCACCAAATATCATGACCGTGGTGACGTGACCGCGGAGCGATGAGTCTCTCTTTGCAGGAGGATGAAACACTGTTGTCCGAACCCTGTCTTTCCTTTAACTCTCGAGAAGCCGTGTAGTCCGTCGTCTGGCAGCAAGACAGCTCACATCAGAAGCTCAGGAAACAAATCCAAGTCTGACACGTGCCTCCTGATCGACAAGGGGGGGTTTCACAAAGTGTGGGGCCGTTTTGAGTTGGGAAGCAGTGGGTTATCATGGTCATGCCCCCAAGCACCAGATTGTCGCTTGAGCTGGCGACATCTGGCGACGGTTATGCTCATTTTGTTGGGTGATGAGGATGAGGTCGTTGTTGATGATGTTGATGATGATGAAGATGATGAGGACGGCGAAGACGAAACGTTCAAACGCAGTTGGTGGTGATGAGCATCATCGCCGTCACGAGACTTATCACAGCGAGGAGTCTTGTCATGACAATGGCGGCTGTTTCGCCGGGTCGTTCAACCCCAGGTTCAACCTCGTGGCTTGGTAATCAAATCTCGGCGATCATGATATTGAAGAGTGCAGTTCGCGATGATGCTGCTGGTGGTGTCGGTCATCGTGAAATGCTGTAGAAGATGACGCAACTTCTTCTTTGGCCTCACTTGCTGTGGAGAGTGGAGGGGAGAGAGTGCAGGAGTGCATCCAGGGTAGCAGTCTGCGCTAACCGGCCAAGTGGGCAAAGTGCAGAGGCAAGGGCAACTACCATGGTGCTAAAGACTGCTCTATGGTGGCCAACTGAGCGCCGAGAATCGTGCTACTGCAACCTGGGCATGCATCCATGCCCGCCCGAACAAATTGCTCTGAAGTGCAAATCACGACTCAACGTTTTCTCTCCTGACATCCCTGTGCAAATGCTCTGCACATGTAGCTTTTTCGGGTTGAGACACTTGGATGGTGCAACTGACGATGACGATGATGATGTTGATTGTGGCAACACTGGCGAAGCTGACGATAAACATGATCGCCTTTTTTGTCTGCCACGAGCAGACCGCGCAGCAGCACGGCAACTTTCCGTCGCGCCATTGCAAAGTTGCGCCTTTGTGAATTCCTAGCTCTGCGATTAGACAGCAAACTCGTGTGCGCATCCAGCTTCAGTTTTCGTTGTCGCGGCTTCGAGTACTAGACAGCTGGCCATGCAGCTCTTGAGCCCTCTATGTCCCAAATAAAGCTAAGCATGCTCGGAACAGATCTGCAAAGGCTTGGCCATCGAATCGAATCCTTCCATTTTCGAGGCACGCCCGGGCGAAGAGAGCCAATAGTTCGGGTTATTCAGTCAGCCGTTTGTCTGCGAGAAATAGAATAAAGGACTGCTACTTCTCTTGCTCTTGCTCCTTGCATTCCTCCTGCTGCTGCTGCTGCTGCTGCTGCTGCTGCTGCTGCTAGTATTCTTGTTCCTACTGCTTCTTCTTCTATGCCTGCTGCGGCTTCTGCTGTTGTTGCCCCTGCTCCTGCTGCCCCTGCTCCTGCTGCTCCTGCAACTAACTGCTCCTTATTTTTGCACTATGACTACTACCGCCACCACCACCACCACGACGACTACTACAACACTACAAAAGCTACATGCTCTCCTGCTACTATGGTTACGACTATGACCATCATTACAACTCAATGCAGCGACTCTATGATCGCTGATACGAGTACTTACGGAATGGTATCGGTATTAGTGTCAGTTTTGTTGGTGAAAGTTCATGCTTCATAGGCCCTACAAAGAAAGCTTTCGGCCGTGAACGAAAGATCCAAGTCTGCACTGGTGCGGAGATTCTTGTCATTGCTCGTGCCATGGGTTGTTGGTAATCGCAATGTGAGCAGTTGTCTCCGTGAGCCAGTCTTAACATGAGACGCAAGATTTCGGGTTGGCTATCTGAGGCGGTCGCGTTTTTCCAGAGCTTACGACAGCACCGAACGAAAACGTTGGCTTGCTGCGGTTGCACGGCGTGCCCCGAGATTTTGATGTTTTGAAGATTGACGCCACCTCTCTGGAACTGCAGATGCTGCGCGAGATTCTGAACTCCGCTTACAGGCCCAAGTTGGTGATGATTGGGGCAGCGGCCTCAGTGTGTCGCTTAGACACAGTGGCAAGAACTCACGGAGGATCCATCGCACACCCCTTTTGTGCACACAGCGTGAGCCATCCTAAGGATGGACGATCACCTGCCAACTGCACATGACATGTTCAATCAGGGAGGAGATTGCATCACTCATGATGGCCCTTGTTGTTGGAAATCACCTATCGAATTCACGCCGGTCCAACCTCTGTTTCCGAAAACAAGGAAAAGCAACTGGTGGCGTCATTGTCGTTCTAGCGCACGGCTGCGCGAGCGCACGCGGGGTTCCCACCCTAAAATAAGGGGGAGCAAGCAAGCAAGCAAGAGAGAGAGGAAGAGAGGAAGCTTTTGCCACGGTCATAGTTGACCCCAAAGCCGGCCACTCATTAACACAACGGGTGGTCGGGCGGGCCAATGGCCTGAGAGTCCCCCCTAAGCCCGGCAGAAAGAAAGAAAGGAAGGAAGCAAGGTAGGAAGAGAGTTGGGAACGCACGACATGCTTTCATCGGATTGCTGCGATCATGAGGATTGTGCTTTCTTGCTAATGTTCGAGCGGTCATCCTTGGTTCAGCTCACGGAATGGAAGGGTTCGGTGCGGGATATTTGCAGATTTCCTGAGGTAAACCTGAACATGCCTCCGCCCTTTGAGTTCGAAGCGATTCCTGCATCACCTGCACAGCGGGAGTGCGTGGAATCTGAAGGAAGATTCGGAGCTTCGCTGGCAAGAGCCTGGTCGGAATTGTCCTCGCGCAGATATTCCTTCGTAGCAGTGGAATCAACTCCCGAGGCATTCGCTCAAGGCTGCAGAGGCAAGGCCTGGTTCGTGTCGAACGACGTCTTGGATGTGTCTGAGCCGTTGGTTTCCTGGCGGGGAATGGTCAGAATGTTCTGGGCGCTGGTGTCTGCTCTTAAGCGTGATGCACGAACTCGGCAACCGTGCCCCATGCTAGACATCCGCTTGCTATCCCAACACTTGCGTGGCGGGAATACGGCGGGGTGGAGTCATGCCGCAATGTCCTTCTACGTTTCGACCCTTGCAGGGAAACCCGCAGTGCACGACTACGTCAACAAACAAGAGGCGATGCTTCGCTTCAGGTGCTCCGGGCTCAACTTCACGACTCGAGTGCAACAGCCGGGCTATGCATCGAGTGCACTGGCGTTCCTTGCCAAAGTCCGACGCCAAGGCGGGAGGATAGCCAAAGAAGCAGTGGCGGCCACACGAGAGAGAAGAACGGTGGTAGTCGTTAGGAGTCCCCTCAAAATGTCGTGATGACGACAAAGAGGTCTGGAGTCTGCAGCATGAAGTCCGCATGGCGGAAAGGTAATTGCAACGACCAAATGCGGGCAGAGAACCGTCCCGTGAACAACCCGGTTTGGGAAGAGAACTGAAGAGAAATGCGGAGGAGAAGGCGACCATCAAGAACATCGAGATAAATAGCAGCAATAGCTACAACGACTACAACATCGAGCAGTAAAACAAGCAAGAAACAACCAGATTCACGAGGAATTCTGAGATGAGGAACACGGTAACAACACGAGAAACAGCAGTGCGAGAAGGAGCAGCAAGCATACCAAGCTCAGAATGTGCAGAAAACTGCGACTGACAAGGCAGATTCGGAGCAATAGTGATCATGGAACTAGCAGTATCAGCAGTGGACACTGAAAAGTTCAAAGCAAGAAGATAAGCGGTCTGAGGGAACAGCTTGCGTGATAAGCACCAATCGCAAGAGTACCAAAGGTGATAGAGCGAAACGAGGGATCAAGGCCTGAGGAACAAAATGAAAACAACCAGCAACACGAGCGAGCAAAAACATGATGAGAACAGAAGGAAGAACAAGAGCAGGAACACTGAAACAATGGTGCGCACAACAAAACTACGAACAGCGAGAAGATGGGCGCGACCCATTACCGTAGAAGCAGACGATAGGAACAAGGACACATTCAAAAACCACGGCGCATCACAGTAAGTGTGAGAGTCTTTGCAGCAGTTTTGAGCATGATAAGTTGTTAGGACCAGGCGACAGCCGAAACACAACAATCAATAGAGTCACCGCCGTGGCTAGACTTATTAGGGAGCGGAGAAGAAACAGTAGCGGCTGCTGGTTTGAGCAAGCTTGCGCTCAAGGAGTTCAATGCTCTTGACTGCTTCGGAAGAACGTTCGAACATTGCAGGGCTCAGGCCGAGCACAATCCACGCTAGTCTTGTGATAGAACGAGGCTTGGCCAACCCATTCGGAGTGGATTCGTGCCCGGCCCATTGCGCTACAGTGTCTGATCAGCTTTGGAACGACACTGCTGCTTTTCGTGGCCGCGTGTGGCAAGAAAAAAATGCTGGTGATGACTTGGAGCATGCCTGGATCAAACACTTCGGCCCTGCTCGGCAACGGATCCAGGGTGTTTTCGGTTGTCACGTGCCGGTGTTCGTCAGCTGGACAGGCGTACTCAGCGGAGATGAATCGATTTATCAGCCTTACAGACTTGCCTGGGCGACAGTTGTTGTAGCGATGTTGCGCAATCCCGAATGCAAATTCATAGCCTTGTCTGTTCTGGACAAAGGGCCAATCCCACCACCAGGTATTGCCTTGGACGACATGCCAAACCTGGTGCTGTTCGGGGCTTCTCATGGACACATACCCATTCCACTGGTGAGAAAGGATAGCTGCCAAATGCAGAGTCGGGTTCCGCCCCGCTACTACATCTCATGCATGGGAAACACCGGCTTTGCACGTTCGCTGGTGATGGATGCTCTAAAGACAGAGTCCTTCCTAGAGGCGCTTCATAGCTTTAGCTGGAGCTGGCCTCGCGAGCGCTTGGTGTTCTCAGGTTTGGCTTCTGGCCAAGACGGCTTCGAGCAGATCGCCTCGGAGTCCAAATTCTGCATCGTGACCGCGAGATACGGTCGGAGTGCCTTCATGCTCGCCGAGGTGGTGCAAGTTGGGGGCTGCCTTCCTGTGTACGTGTGGGATGATCTGGAGTGGGCAGCGCACACAGGCGTCAACAATTTGACTTCTTTCGGGCTCAGCCTACGGGTGACCCAACTGTGGAAGCTTCCTATCCTGTCACTTGGATCTGACATGCACTTTCGGGCTGCCATGCTGGAGTTTCGATGTTGCTCAGTGTCGAAAATCCTAAAAGGGGCCAGCGAAAGAGTTGCGAACTTGTGATGTGAGCCAGTGTTGCAGTCCTAGAACTTGAAGTTCAGACTAGTCGAGCTTCGTAACTTGTGCCTCAGGCTGCACAACATCACGGGCAGCAAGTATGCGAAGATGAAAAAGAACATGGTGCGGGCTCGGCCTGCTTACACAATGACTGGAGCCCTGACCGCCGCCTGCAACAACCACAGTTGAGGGTTCAGGATCAGGGCTTCGGGTTTTAGGGTTTAGGGCTTTCTCGGGTTTAGTGTCTTGTCAGGCGAAAGCTGTGTGGGATAGTGTGATTCATCCGTGTTGTGGCGGGGTGTTTCGGAGGTTCGCAGGTCAGTTTCGTGTTTTCCTCGCCTTGTCTGACAATAATCAATAGAAGTTGGCCGTGCGAGTATAGTTCTACATCTGCATGTTTCTGATCACGTACCGTCAAACTGCTGTCTGCTAGGCCATACAGTAGCCCATTCTGTCAACCTGTATTCAGCACCACGTACTATCGAAAAGCACATTGCACAAATGAGATGCCTGAGTTGACAATGGCCTGCGCTCTACAGTCGGTAGCAGTCCTAAGAAGAGCGGTGAAACATGTCACCGGCAAATAGCATAAGACAATATAAGACAAACACAACTTGGAGAGGGAGAGGTCGACGGAAAGAAGTGTGCATGGCGCATGTGGTCATAGTCGTATCAGTCACGAGACTGTTGGTGGGCAGCAAACCCTCGTCAAGTTGGCACTAGTGATCGCGACAGCATGTGCGGCACCATAGTTATGGCAATAGCAATTATCGCAAGCACTGCTAATACAAGAGCGTCCAAGGCAATCCGTGCTTTCATGAATGGCGAGCCGGCGCTCAGATATTTTCCGCTGCCTCCAGCAAGAGAATATGCGCATTCCAGGTTGTTCAGGCACCTTGCTGGCAACTGCGGGTTGAGAACGGAGAGAGGCATTCAGTTTGTACATGTTTACATAGGTGGCATGAAATATATACAAAGAATTCGTTAAATTCTAAGAAAAAGAGGAGAGAGAGAGAGAGGCCCTGGCGAAAGAAAGAGAGAGCAAGAGCAAGAGCAAGTGCAAGGAAGTGCAAGAGCGAGCGAGCGAGCACGGGGTGCCTGGACCAGCAGAGCGGAGAAACCCCTCCTCCAACCTGCGCAAAGAAAGAGAGAGAGAGAGAGAGGTGGAGCCGTGTTGCAAGTCCTGAATCTCGAGATTCTGTGAAAGCTCTACACCTCAGGTGGTCTTACAGGATAGTGCTCGACCTTAAAGGAAGTCCTCAAGCTTAAGCCCTTGACGTTCATGATAATACCGACGTTCGAAGCACCCAAAGTCTGGATTTAATGTTGCAAGTTCAAGAACAGCATGTTGCTGCCGGTCAACGCTAAGTCTTGTTGCTAATTATTGTTGATAGTTGATGTCGATGATGCTGGTGATGTCCATTGTGATTCTGGCTCGGATTGTAATGTTAATACGTTCGGCACGAGTCTGTCTGCGATTTGTGTCTATCCTTTTTCATGAACTGTTCATCAGGTCTTGGCTTTACCAAGGCTACTGTTGCTGATATGACAACCAGTAGGCGTTGTTTGTGTGCGCTTGCCGTTAAGGATTGGCAGGGACGGAGTCCAACGTCACTGGGGTGACAAGTCTCGATCAAGTCTCCTGCAAGCGGAAAAGTGGGCTAGTTTCTATTTAGTATGAAAGCGGGTGCTGGGATGACGAGATTTAGGTTTAGGGCTTGCCCTTACAGCCCAAACACGTACAAGAACCGTGCAAGCTGCGTTGAAGGAAAGCCTCCGTCCAAACAGACCGGTTGAGGCTTGGGGTTTAGGATTGCGTTGGCACAAACCGAGGGCAGCTATGCATGCTTCCCATGGCTCGAAACACATGGCGGTTTTGCATGCCAAAGGAGGCACAGCCATTGCTAGCAGGCCGGTGTCGATAGTATGTACAAGACAACATGTGTCTGTTAAGACTGTGATGCCATGGGCTAGATGCCGTGGGCTATGCATGGATAGATACATGCTTGTTCAAAAATAGCGTTCTTATTGACCTTGTCAGCAGTAGTTCTTCTGAGCTGCCATCCAGCTGATAACTTGGTGAGGCAGTAAAGGCAGCGGACGATTAGAAGCATGTGCCTGTCTGGATTCGATGCTTCTGTTTAACTCCCGAGAAACCCTCTTCAGCAGCCGCCAGCTGAAACCAAGCCAAACTCAGCCTGAGAACCAGAAGCTTCCGAGCCTGACCCCACTGCCTTATAAACCAGAACCACCGGCCCCGAGCCCAGATCTCAAACCCAAACCCATATACCGGAAAGTACAGAAAGTTAAGCAACGAAGCTTACACTCCAAGCTCTGTGGCTAAGAACGGCCTTGACGGTTCAGGGAACCAGGAAGTTCCTGTTAGCGGGCTCATCATCATGATGGTGTGGCAGCATCTCGGGTTGCTTTCCTCGTCTCTGGCCTTCCGCAAGGGTGACTTTACAGATTGGGACTGCCGACGCGTGGATTCAAAGCTTGTCCTGTGGAATACGCTCCGAGAAGTTGCTGTTGCAGAAGCAGATGCCGCGGAGTCTCCTCTATTCACTGTCCCGAACCTAGTTTCTACAGCGAGTGAGCTTCTGGCTTGCAAACAGCATTAGTATGTCCATGGCTTCTGCGCATCTCACCAGAGACTTGGATGACTCGACCTCTGCTTGCGCAGAGCCAGTTTCAACCAAGTTTCGAAACATCCCCTGAAGCGTTGGAGACGCTGTTCACTGAATGCCCGCTGGGCACGATCTTTCTTCTGGAGATCGCGCTTGGCAGCTGCTTGTTGAATCGTGGGCAGCACAGCTTCGAGCCGTGTGACTAGGCAGCTTCAGGTTTGGATAGTACTCGTACATGGACATAGACTTGTAATGAGTTGTATATCAGCCCGGAGGCAACTGCGGGCAGACGGGTCCCTTTTCTTTGCGGGGGAGTGGGTTAGAGGAAGAAACGAAGGAAGGCAGGAAGACGTGGAATACATGAAGCTAGAGAAAGCGAGATAGCTTTAGGAAGGAAGGAAGGAAGGAAGGAAGGAAGGAAGGAAGGAAGGAAGGAAGGAAAGGAAGGAAGGAAGGAAGGAAGGAAGGAAAGGAAGAACGAAAGACCTAATGACAGAAAGCACACAAAAGAAACATAACAGTAGGTTAAAGACAGATGAACCGGCAAACAAACGCACGAACGGGCACGAGCCAGAAAGGCAGAACAGGCAAAAGCAGGAAGGAAAGAACAAAGTACGGAACAGAACCAAGTAAACAAACAAATACAGAGTGGACCAACCAAGAAAACAAAGCAATGACGTGCAAGGTAAAGAACGAAAAGCAGGAGAGTAAGAAGGAGGAGACGACGACGATGACCACCGCCATCAAATGCAGCACATGCAGCAACAGCAGCAACGACAACAATATCAGCACCAACAACGCCAACAACACCAACAGCAAGTTGAAGAGGGCTTTGCTTCTTGCAGGCGAATCTAAAAACTTCGGTACGTGCCATGCCTTTAGCCTGTGCCGCCCCAAGAGACATCAAGAGACATACCTTTGCCAGCGTTGCCCAGACAACCGGCCTACAAGGCTTGCTCAGGTCCGTTCGAGGTGAGACTGCCTCCGACACCCTCCGCCTGAGTCACTGCGTCCAATATTGACGAACGGGCAGCCGGTGGGTCGTACTCAGAAGAGCCGTCTCCTAGACTCCTAGAGTTCTCGTCTCCTGGCGTCCCACACGAGGCATCTCCCGACGAACCCGTCAGTAATGGGCCAGTAGCGAACGTCTGGGAGGGCCGTAGCTGGAGCACGATATACCCCTAGAACAGTAATGCGCGGCCGATTAAGGACTGTGCCCAGCTGTGACGCAGTATCGTACCAAGGTACGGGCTGCGTCGCGGCATTGTAAGCGTTGGCCGCTTCTTCTTTTTCTTTTGAGCCTGAATCCATGGTCTCCCAATCAGTCCGAGGCCTTAGGATAGGATAGGCGTCCCCCTCAGCCAGCATTGGGAGGATGCATTCGAGCCGCAGGCCATAGCACAGCACACTGCTTGCCCCACCTCTCCTGTATCTGTCTTGTGCCGAAGAGCTGGCAGTTTTGCAGCACTGTGGCGCAAAAGGCTCTCGACGGTGTCGGAGGAACTCGATCGTATTGGCTATGTGGCAACCGTTGGCAGACTACTTTGCCTGTGCTCGAAAGCTTGCATTCCGAAGCATGTTGCTCCAAAAGCTCAGTCCATCCAGGTCCTGCAAAGGCGCAAACCATAGACAAGGCTTTCGGCTGTCCCCGGGTGTCCCGTCCAGACAAGACGACCTAGGCTCCAGCTCCAAAGGTTATGGATCAGCCATATGGCCATCCAAGCAGGCATCTGTACGATTTCGCAGTGGGGTTCACTGAAAAACTCTTGCCCCTGCGCCTGGAGCCCGGTTAACACGCACAACCCAGCCTGCTGTGAACCGTCTCGGCTACACCTACGACCACGTCGACGACAGCAACGACAACCACCAACACCGCCACCGCCACCCCCACCGCCACCGAAACCGCCACCACCACCACCACCACCAACAACAACAACAACAACAACAACGCCAGCAGCAACTGCAATATTGAATTGAACGCTGATCGAGCGGGCTCTTATCATTGCGGCCGTGTCTGAAGCCTCGGCGCGTGCCGTTGGCAAGGAGGGGCAACATAAAGGCTCAAGGAAGTAAAGCCTGCGTGCGGGCTCATCCCACAAGCGCTCTACAGTGACAGCGGTCAAAACATGACAAGGGCCAGCTCATCAGGTCACGTCACGTGGGCCGTCACTCCGAGCATTGCCTGACCCCGTCGGTAACAGGACAGTAACGAACACAATTGGGAGTAATTGGAAGGGCCGTAGGCGAAGCCCGACACACCAGCACCGCATGCGGGTCCGCTCAACGATTGCGCCCAAATGTGACGCAAAGGAGACAACGTCTCAACAGCAACAGCAACAGCAACAGCAACAGCAGCAGCAGCAGCAGCAGCAGCAACAACAACAACACAAACAACAGCGGTAGAAGCAGCAGCAGCAGCAGCAGCAGCAGCCGCAGCAGCGGCGGCAACAACAACAACCACACGATGACAATTTCAAGGGTGGCGACGTCCACGGCCCGAAAACGATGACATCTTTCAAGATCGCGGTGTCCAGAACAATACGATGAGCATGAAATACGAATACATAATACCAAAAGCAAAAGCAATTCGAGAAGTCGGAAAAAGAAGAGGAACCAGAGGAAGAATAACATGACAACATAGGAGCAATCACAAACGCAACAACAACTGTAGCTACAGTCTGGTTCTGGGACTTGCGAAATGATGTCATAGGAGAAAGCGAAGCAGCAAAACAGATCCAACCCTGTGCTCCAGGTTTTGAGTTCGAACTTACAAACTCAGGCGAAGCGATTGGAAAGATATTGATGGAGTTCATGTTTCAGCGGAACGTCTCCATAGCCGTGTTGCTCACAACGGTTTGGCCGATCAAGCAGGCCTTTGACATGGAATTCGTGTACGAGTTTGGCACGGACACAAACAGCCAATGGCACACTTTCCAAAGCGACCCGTTTCACAACTGTGACCAGGTTGCTGTGGCAAGTGTTTTTGACGAGAAGGCATTTCAAAAACACAAAAAGGCGCACGGCAGGTCACACGTACCAGCTGAGGTGCAGGCATGAGCGCAGGGTCGAAAGAGTGGCAGCTTCTCCAAGATCTCATTTGGACAGCGATCAGAAACGAAGACATGGTTTTTGCAAAAGTTCGCGACTTCATTTTCCACGAGGACAATGCTTTACATCCTGGAGACATCATTCAATGGGTGAACGTGCAAACATGATCGGGAAAAGCGCCTGTGAGGACATTCAGGCCCTGGTGACCGACCAGTTGGAACATCCACAAAGTTTTGTGCCCGAGTGCTTCTTGGGATGGGTCGCCACGCTGCTCCCAGGAGATGTTTGGAGGAATGTTTTGTTGTGAGATGCGAAGATCATCTTGACTTTCGGTGTTCGTAGCTGTCCCATGCGACTTGTCATTCATGACTTTTTCGCGGGCGACTAGTGCTAGGGTTCGGAAAGAACCATGGCCTTTCAGGCGCAGCCGCCGTGAGTCAAAGTCAGTCCCCTCACTGACGATTCACGATAACCCAAGCATCAGGAACCGCCGCCATGTAAATCCTGTTTCAGTGAAGTTGCGCAGCCAGCAGTGCAGGGAAATGCTTTTCGATTCAGCCCCGTCTTCTTCATTGGTTCTGCACGACAACAAAGCGAGAAATTGTTGTCAACCTGTCTCACGATACGCTTGTTTCGAAGCGGCAATGAAGAAGAAACATAAGAATAAATATAATGCATCATTGTGCTGAATAGGTCCGCTGTCTGCAATTTGGAAGCATCCATGCGCGACTTGGTAAAATTCTCTGCGACGGCACATAGATCCGCACAATGTTCCGGATACACATGAGACATCAGCCCGTGCTTCGTTCTTTCATTCTGTCGCTAGGCCCTTTTGCACACGCAGGGCATCTTCATTCTACTTTGCCCACCGTTGACGCTCAATGTGACGATGCCACTTTCCGTGACCGCTTGGAAACCCCAATTCAGAGCACTTGTCTTCGCAATCCATTCTCAAGCCGTTCCCGACACTGCGATCCAGGAACTCGTCTTGAACTCGCTTTCATGCTTCTGACATCCAGTTTGCTCCCGAATTCGCTGCCTTCGTTTCCAGATCTTCTATTGTGGTTTTTGTGACACCGCGAACTAGTTGTTGTCGATCCTTCAGTTAATGGCAAAACAAGCAAGGCTTATCAAAGCAAGTGTCACGTGGCATATGGAGTCGTTTGTATACTTCTCCTACGAGCAAGTCCTGAAGGGATACCTGGCCGATTTGACATTCTGGGAATTCTTTGGTTCGACCTGGTTGCTGAGCGTGCTCTTGGGACGCTCGGCTCATGTGTTTGCCGACAAACTGTCAATGATAAAGGGAAACCCATATAAAGACACGGAGTTCACTTCAACTATTACGGAAGCGTTCAAGGTTTAGTGAGTTTAGTGCCTGAATTGATATAGCTCCGAGTACGCAGCACTTCAAAGCTATTGGGTGTCAACCATCTGGTCTGAAACAGCCATGAAGGTCAGGTTTGCGTGATGCATCGCACCATCAACGAGATGGACTTCTGGGGATCTGAGCTCCTCAAAGATCCACTCATCAACTCCATTGGCTCTCTGCGCCTCAAGGCGTCGCCGATTTTCTCCGCAACGGCCGCTGCCGTGCTGGGCGAGGGCGCGAGAGCTTACAGCGTGAATGGAGCGAGTCGGCTTCTGACGTATGCCGTGTACGTCTGGGGCGAGGATAGTAGCAGAAATTACCTTGATCGTGCTTCCTTTTCGTTGCTTCGGTTTGTAAGTTTGCCATTTGCTAAAGGCCTTCCTGAAGTGGCTTCCGGCGTACATCAAGCGCTTCCACAGTCTCGGAGTCTACAACCTCATGGTTTTCGGTGACACTGCCACGTACCAGGTTTGCTCTGCGATCCAGAGGGCGGTTTGCCTCCAACTGGATACGAAGAACTCTCTCCACCGCTATACGATTCCGTTGGCTCTCATGAACCTGGGTGTGGATGCCTTTATCCTCGATTTTGATATCTATCCTTTTCAGGACGCCTTGTGGTGGCTATCTTGACGAAAGGTTCAGCACAACAGCTTGCCGTGGGGACTTGCTTGAGGGCACCTTTTCTCTAAACTCTACTGTAAATGCATCAAAGCCTTGCCTGGCTGGGGCGGGATTCTGTTTTTGGAGGCAAGTTGGACTTCCCCGATAGCTTGCCGTACTCAGCAAAATTGTTGCAACAACTCAAGTTCTTCTATAGGTAGCCCCACGGCAGAGCGTGAAAACTTGAAAATGCCAAAACAGCTGGCTTGGGACCGAGAAACTCCGCCCCTAAACATTCCGAGACCTCAATATCTCAGCTCTCCTTCTCGCGCCAGAGGATCCAACACCTGTTTTGATTTCTGAACTGGAGAGCTACGGTGTCATGCCGGAGTTTCTGATTTCTGGCTCATTCGGCGATGCCTGCATTTGCAATGCTGGCGGGTCGGACTGAGTAACATTTTGCTGCTAAAAATTGCGCAACAGGCCTTGTGAAGGTGGCTTGCAAGACTGGTATAGTACTGTGAAAAGCACCTCCAATGCATTCTCCCAAGCTTTGCGCTGTAGGAAGACGACAAGTCACACTGAGGCATTGGCCTTCTACCGGAGCACGCCTTCGCTTCGCGACTTCATCCGCGGCTTGTTGGACTGGCTTTATGAGCATCCCTTCCCGCATGCTGTTTCGCAGAGGGCACTGTCTGCGTTTTTGGGGGAAGCCCGGCTTGGAGACATCACGGTGCCAAGTGGCACAAAAGCATGATAGGATTTGCTTGGCTTCGGCTACCCGTTTTTGTTCAGGATTTGCGAAGCAAGCTTGAGAATCTGTGATTGGGTTTTTGCTCGAGCTGAGAATTCAGACCACCACCAAGGAATCACCCTTAAAGAAAAGGCAAAGCACGGGCCCATTCTTCGTGAAAGCTGAGAGACTGGCTCCTTGGCTTCCGGACCGTGCCAGACCTGGAATCGCTTGGGCTGTGCTAGATCCAGGCGGGCGGAGGGAGCCGATGGAAAACATGGGGAGCATTAAATCGACATGGAACAGTTGTCTATAGGAGTTCACAACAGTCGCAGAGCAAGATCTACGTGTTGGCACATACTGTTGGAGCAGATGTTGCTGGGATCCTGAGACCAGCATTTAGAAATATCTGGACTGCAGCCCTGGTTAGAGGCGTGCAGTTTTCCTCGTCAGCCAACCTCGAAACCTCGGGCTGGGCAGGCGACGCAGAGGACCCAGCTTTGCAAAAAGCTGCTGTCTTGGACGGGAAACTAACACCGAGTGCAATGCAAGCAAGGGGTTTAGTCATGTCAGGTGTTTGCGGCCCCTGATGGGCTTCGCCAGGAATCATCAGCACGCTTCAAGCAAAGGGAGTGACTTGAGCTGACACATGCACCGACAGGCACATCGATACGGCCAATCGATACATCGCCCGAGGAAGCCCGAGGCGCTGACTGCCTATACGTCCGTTAGGACATGAACACCGGTCAGTGCGAGAAAACACACCACATCGACACTTCTAACGTATTTTCACGCCCCTTTTTGTGTTGGCTTGGACATAGTCCGTGCTCGGACCGTGCCCCAGTTGTCTGATATCCATGGCTGAGAAAAGTCGTTGCGGTGCTGTGCAACATGCTGTTGGATTTCTTGTCTGCGTAGAGGACATTGTGATCTATCACTTCTTCTATGGCGCTTGGTTGGATGCCGAAGTTGCCATGGCGATAGACGTGAAGGACAGGGAGATGTTCGATATCTTCTACAACACAAGCTGTGGCAAAGAGCCGCAGTTGTGTGAAGATCGTCGGAATCAGAGGATTCGGAAACACCTCGTTGCAAACAGGCGGGGAGATGTACGCAATCATACCGAGCGAGCGTGCTTCTCGCTACCATACTCTTCCTTTGATCTGGAACCTGTGCCGAAATCTGGGCTGGGAAAAATGAGCCGTGCCTGAGCTACCGCCGTGTCATGTAGGTTTTTGTCGTCCTTCTCACCTCAGCTTCATCATCAGCGCGGGTTTTGTGTATGTGATCCGAATTCGGAAACAGTCGAAATCTTACTGTGCCGTACAAGACCTTATTGTTTTCGGGTCCAGGATTTTGGAGTGCACACCTCTCAAAGCTGTTGCTGACGTAAGTGCTAAGCCCTTGAGCACCTTCCGACGCTTCTTTTTTCTTTGTCTGTTCATGGCTCCCTTCACAACGTGCATCAGGCAGTTCAGCAGGCCGTGTATGTTGAGCAATGCAACAGCAAGCCTGAGAGGCACAGAAGGGTATCCCGGCCCCATGCAAGAACGACCTTCGGTCGCGTCAAGATAGGTGTCACTGAAGGAGCGGACAGCATTGAAACAGCAAACCCATCATTGCCACGAGAACGGAAAGCCCCAGTAGCCCATCATTGCCAAAGCATTCCGTTGCCAAAGCATTCCGTTGCCCATTGCACCGAGTTCAGACACTTGACATCGTCCAGCATGGCCACTCTACGACTTCTCGAGCGTTGGCCGTAGCATGATGAAGCTGCAATGTCTGATGATTGTGCACGTCTGGTGGAAGGCGTTTGCCGAGTTCTCCGAACCGGGCTTGCAGAATTTAGTGCTGGCAAAGCCCGTCGCGCAAGGCTTCAACCGCACAGCATTCGCAAGAACCTTGCATGAGGTTTTGCGTGACCCGGTGAGGATGAAGTTCGGTGAGTTTCAGAAGATTTCGAACTTCAGATCTGGGAATACATCGCACGGGAACAAAGAGCTCACCGCTATCTCCGTTTCATTTGGCCACGACTCATCCATAGCAATTAGTCAAGGAGGGTCGATTCAGTGTATCCTGGAGCTTGAGAGGTTGTTTGGCAAGCGTTACTTCCACCCACTGTATCCTTGTGCGGACCGCGCCGCGCCATGCCCGGATTGGACATGGATATGGAGAGTCAGCATCAAAGGTGCTTTGCGGGCATTCCACAGGCACTGCTCTTGTGGCGGCACTGACTGTCCAACGGAGTTTGACGTTGGAGTGTTTATCACGTTTAATTCACCTCGATACACTGCAATTGCAGATCTCATCCATCAAGTTTTTTCGGTAAGGGAGTGGCGTCTCCTGGATCATCACCATGCGCACGCATTGATAGGCTTCTTCGATTCGCAATTCCCATCAGCTTTAATAGTCTCCTATGACGCCGAGGGCAATGATGGGACCTTCAACGCATATGTTGGCTTAGGCCGCGACATTGTGCGGGTGGCTCAGCTTGCCCTTGATCCAGGGTATAGATACAACATGATGGGGGCGCTACTGCCGGAAGTGACTGGACTCTGGGACGATCATCCGTTGTTGTGTTCACACTTCGACCTTGCGAATGATGCGGTTTGGGTGGATGCAACTGCTTTCTATGATCATGTCATGGTCAAGGGTACAATTCTCAGCGTTGCTGGTAAGCTCATGGGCTACGCAGCCACCGGTGAGGCCCCCGGCACACCGATCACGGAACTGCAAAGCTTTGTCCGTGCCTATTTCAGGTCAAAGGAAAGATACGGTTTGATACCTGCGCGTGTCCTGAGGGCGGCTTGTGGAGACCTGACGTCCCAGCGATCTCTCGCATGGATAGTCCAGGAAGAGTTCAATCAGCTGGTTACAGGTGCCGTAGAAGGTTTATTGCTTCGAGTGTCTGAGAGCCTGCCATTTTCCCTCCACGGTCTCGTATTCACCGGCGGCTGTGCCCTAAACGTTATCACCAACCAGCTAGCTTTCGAACGATTCACCGACCGCGGTGCCGCAGTCTCCAAGACGATCGTGGAACTCCCCAGCAACTTGAGGGTCAAGGCCTTTTTCCACCAAGTGTGGTATGAGCTTTTGGGTACAGTCGTGAGCTTCGGGTCACGGTGCGGCTTGTTCTGTTCGGCCCTGGAGGACTTCCACGTCCCGCCCGCCCCGAACGACTCTGGGCTGTCGGCAGCTGGGCTGTGGTCCATATCGTCACCACAGAAGCACCAGCAACTGCAGTATTTGGGGTTCGGCCTCTGGGATGAAGAGGCTTTGGAAGCATCAGCAGCAGAATGGAAAGCAGTTCGCCTCAGTTCTCTGGGAGGTGTGGACTACCTTGCTGCCCTTCTTGCAGGCTCGGGTTAGGAAAGCACAGTTTGACCGCAAGCCTGCATATTCCATAGTGTATGGCCGCGCATGTTGCTGCTCATCGACCGGGTCAACTGTGAGATTAGGCCGCTCCCCATCAAGGCAAATTCGGTAAAACTAATGTTGGATTCTCCAGCCTAGTTTTCCTTTGAGCTCTGCCGGAAAGGTGAGAACCGAACAAGGAAGCCCATTGTTGCCGTGGTACGCGGACGCCAAGAGTTTGGACCACGGGCTTTGGGTCACCGGTCGCTGCTGGCACTGCCCGAAGGCACTGAGATAAAAGACCGGTTAAATAGGCTCAAGTTCCGACAATGGTACCGGCCAGTGGCCCCGATGATCGCAGATGAAGACTTGGAGACTGTTTTTGGCTACGTGGCTAAATCTCCCTACATGTGCCTTGGATTCATGGCGATTTCGGTGCTTTCTTGAGCGACACCGTAAAAGGAAAGCTTGTGTCGGATGATTAGGTGACTGATTGAGTGGCGCCATGCAACGATGTGACCCTGTCCGTCGTTGATTCGTGATCACCATGTCATACGAGTGACCCTGTGACCGTCATTGGATGCTTCATTTCTTGTGGCACCATGACATGGTTACATTGTAATCTCACCAAGGACCATGGCGCCACTGGTGAAGGAAGACATCCGTGTTCGATTCCCAGCCCTGGCACATCTCGATGGCACAGCCAGGCACCAGTCCGTGGGGCAAGCGGACGAGCCATGGATTCATGCATTGCTGCTGGCTGTGAAGAAGTGGACCGGCCTGGCTGCCCTCATCAACACCAGCTTCAATTCCAAGGGCAGGCCCATAACAAATCGGGTCCAAGAGTGCCTGCAGATGTTGCGCGACTTGCCAGATCTGGATTTCGTCCTCATCGAAGACTGGCTTTTCGAAGCCCAGAGATGCAGCGAAAATGCCTGCGCTCTCCAACCTCATGTCCCGCTGATTGATTTAGTCACACGACGACAAAGGGGTCTGACAACGTTCATTTGTTGCGAACAAGATGTGTCAGTCTTCGCGCCTCACGCCTGGTGATTGTGGCCTGGCTTTCAGGTGCTCTTGACTTTTCTGCAGTTTTTCGCAGAGGGGTGCAAACACCACATTAGCAACGGGCAAGGATAACCTTGGTCGGCTACAACGAACCAATTATAAACCGTATTTTCATAGGATGCATATCGTTGCGCAGCCGTCTCCAGTCGTGCACCCGCCACAGTCCTGTGACGTCTCAAACTGGCGTGGCGGCGTGGCATTGGACGGCAAGGTGAAGTCATTCTCTCGTCACAGGCCTTGAGCGTAGGGCTAGGACTCCTGGAGATGATGAAGCTTAATCGGTCGGGTTTGTTCGCTCACCCTGTTTGGGTGGAAGCTTTGAAAGAAGATTCGCCGATCATTCGTGCTCGGCTCCAGCTTCTGGGTTCTACGATTTTGGTTTATTTAGAGTCTTCAGATCGTGTCTTATTCTTGTTATTTGCTTGTTATTTGCATATGTTTCATATATGAGCGTTGATCTAAAGGTCCTTGT